>CANXYC012491931.1:0-17392 GCA_948193065.1 Aleurites moluccanus | reverse complement strand
CCTTCTTATACAAAAATATAATTCAATATTTTTTTTCATACATATATATATATATATATATATATATATATATATATATATATATATATATATATATATATATATATATATATATTGTTTCAAACAAAAGTATATAAATATAAATATAAAATTATTATATTTTTTTATATAAATAATAATAATTTTTATAATTACTTTTTTTACTGGTCTCCTTGTCAATATTTTTATTTATATATATGCTAATATAGAAATTTAAATTATTAAACAAAATATTTAATAAAAAAGGGAGTTATGGAATAATATAATAATAAAAACAAATAAAACATATTTAAAATATTATACAGCCTATATATATATATTCAAATGAATGATATTGAAAAATAAATTCATTATCTGCAATAGTCCTTTTGATTAGTTTGGTTTGATTTAATTATTTCTTCTGTCAGCATATAAAAAAATAAAAGCCATCCCAAATCTTTCAAATATTGAAAAGAAGTGAGAAAGATTTTGTTAGTACTAACATATAAAAAGTCATCCAAAGTCCTTAAAAATCTATTTTTTAAAAAGTCAATAACTTTGTGAATATCGCTAAATTTTTAAAAATTCTATAAAAGTCTTGATTGAATACCCTTTAATTTCTACAAACTTTTTTACAGTATTTAAAAGTTTTAATTAAATATCACCTCACTTTTATAGAGTTTTTAAAAGTTTGAATTCAATACACTCTGACTTTTTAAATCCATAAAAATCTTTAAAACTCTAAATTGAATACAACCTTCTTGGAGTTTCAATTTGAAATCTCATAATTTTTAGAATTTCAAGTTAAAATCTCATCATTTTAAAATAGTTCAGTTTGTATCATTTTTTAATATTCAAAATAAACCCAATATTTTTTAAAGCAAAAATATTGTAACGTAAGCCCAATGGTCCCTTAAAATTTATTATCATGATTTAGCAAACATGTTTTTGGATGGATTTTAATTATGGTTAGTTATCAATCAATTATATATGGGTCCTAATTTGATTAATTACTATTTCTATAATTTTTTTCCAGTTTTATCAGAGCTGGCCTAACACAAATATGTATGTGTGACTTCGTCACTTAGACGATCATCCGGAATAAAGGGCTTTGGTATTCTGTTTTCCTTTTCTTGTCTATTGTATGGGAGTGACAATGAGATTATGAAATTGATTTAGTAATCTTGCCATATTGGTGCTATCAATCTAGACCGAGCGTGTAGGATTAATGGGCATAACCTGTTAACTCAATTGCACTTGTTTTCACATATGAACCAGTCTGTTTTGTCCATAACCAATTGATATTTAGTTTTAAGGGTCGTTTAGCATGGTTGTGATCAACTTTGAGAAGAAGTGGATTATCTAACTTTTTATGTTTGAAGAATAAGAGTTTGTTATGGTTTTGCCTTTAGTGATGTATAAAAATTATTGTGAGATTTTGTCTGAGTACCAAGTCCAATCCATTAGGGGAATCAAAATGTTTATCGGGGTTTAGTCTCACATATCTAAAATGCATATAATCCCGCTTGTTATTGTGTTTTGAAAATAATCTTATTTTTGGGAATTTATGAGAAGTCGCACCTTAATTTATTTTTCTTAGGAACATATAAGGTTAAAAACTTAATTTTGACTCCAACTGTAACCCAATGAAAAGAACAATAGACTTTCGGATCAGATTTATGGATTTGAAGACTAAGTTTTTAGTTATAAGCAATATAAATTTGGCTTTTGGTTTAATTATGACTTAAAAATATTATTTTTATAAATGACATTTATCATATATAAATTAATAAATAAATCAATTAAACCATTCATCCAAAGAAAAATAAAGCAATAATTTACATCAAAATGGGGAAAACCAACTCTAACACTTATGGGTTCTAGATTGATCACACATTCCCAATGTTAGCATCGATTTTTGATACACCTTGAGCCCAAGCCGAAACCAGATGATGTGGTATCAAGAGTCGATATTGTGCGAAGAAGTTGCTTGTCGAAGGATTGCTTTTGCTTTTTTTGGATCAAGGAAATTATTAGGTTCTTTTAGCAATTGATGATCCGTTTTTAAAAGAAAAGAGTCAAAATATAATTTAAAATAATTTCGGGTTATTTTAGACCATGTTCAGGAATCTGGACGTAAATCAGGCATGTAGAAGGCTGATAGGCTTGATTGCGGCAAGCCTATGAGCCAGTACTAGCCTGGGACTGATTTAAGTTAATATCTTAATATAATTGCGGCAACACCACCTTAAGTTAATATCTTAATATAATTGCGGCAACACCACCTTAGTTCCTCCAGCTCATTCGCAAGCCACGAGCTTATTTTGCAGCTTCCTAATATGATTTTTTTTCTTTTTCTAATCCTCCAAACCAATTTTCTTGCCTATTTAGTTTTCTCATATGATTTCTTTTTAATATTTAATAAAATAAGAAACTTTGAGCTTAAATTCTTTATTCAAAATAAGAAGTTTATTTTAATTAAAAAGGAAGTTTGGAAGTGCTTAGCTTACAAGTTAACCTCTAAACTTATTGGGAAGCTTTCCTATTTACTATTTTGAAAAATTTTAAATTGTTTTGGAACTTATTTTTATTAAAAAGGTGGTTTTTCACCTAAGCTATTTAGAAAAGTTTTTCAAATGTTTTCCATATAAATATTCCTTCAATTTTCTATAGAAGGGATCTTTTTTCAAATTTTTTTGGGACTTCTTCTGGAATTATAAGAAGGCTTTTCTTTTGTAATTTTTAAGAGACTTTCATCGTTATTTTTTTCTCTTTAATTTTGAAAAATCCAAGTAAAGATAACATAAAATTGCTTCTAAATCTTAAACTTTTTTTTAACCAAAACACTTAAAATTTCTTTTTTTAAAAAAATCAAATCAGGTTTTCTTTAAACTTCTTGCAAGAACACAACAAGAATGCTTTCTTAGTTTTTATTCCATTAAAGAAGAAAATTATTATTTAAATCCAAACCGCCTTTGATACCTAAGTATTCTTCATAAAGTAAGAAAATTTATTTGTATTATGATATTCGAACCCAAATCATAATTAAAAGTAAGTGATAAGTCAGCACGACTTGTCAAACCTTTTAAGATATATATTTTTTTTATTTGATTGCTTAACTGAATCTCTTTGATAATTGCTTTAAATTATAAAATCAGTGCAAGATCATATGGAAGTATAATAATTAATGTTACATTTGGGCAATAATACATGCATATTCTAATAATCAAGGTATTACAACCAAGGATCCAATTCATTTGTCAAGTGGTCCAATCACAAGAGTGTGTACAAAGAAGTTCAAAGATTCAATTAATGGACTTATTCAATAAGAAAAATCAAGTTTGGTGACCATAATTCAAGTACAAGGAGTTGCCATGTTGGAATAATACTTTCAATCTTTTTATGTTGAGTTTGAATTGCTTTATATTATTATAAGTGTGCTTATTTGAAGACTATAAGGTTGATTCCATGTTGTTTGCTTCAATCGAATGGGTCCTACCTTTTATTTAAGAAAATTGAACCTATTTTGTCATATATTGGGTTGTTTATGTTGTGTTTAAGTCCATGTTTGAAATGACATTATTTAATTATTTAATTAGTGAGTTTCTGGGCCTTTTTTATTGTAGCTTAAAGCCCAAAATATATTTTATTAGTATTTATTGTTGAGGAAGTCAAGGTTGAGATTTTTCATATAAGCTAGTTATTATAAATACGTAGATATTAATTAAGTCAATTTCAGTATTGCAAATAAAAGACTTGTGAGATCGTTATTCTCTCAATTTTGATTCTTTTATAGAGTCATCTGAACTTATCAAGCCTAATCCTTTTATGGCGTTCTACCAATTATACCAAGATTATTAACACAAGTTCGTCACTGGGTCGTACTTCTTGTTCAAATTTGATTTGGCTTTCTAATGAGTTGTCTTCCATGCGTAAAGATTATTAGGTTCCAAAGTAAGTCTATTGAGATTCACATCACTTACATTATCCTCTAATTATAAAAGAAGTATAATAAGAATGTTGTGTAACTATACCTCATCCTTGTGAGGTAATATATGAGTACTAAACTACTCACTAAGTTTACTCACCTTCTGTTGTTTCATGTTTTTCAGGCAGTAGATAATGTATAGCTCAACTTTTTTGTCCTTCTTTCTTTAGCATAAAATTTTGAATATCCATGTATACTTTTGATTCTTGAAGTTCACAGATTTCTAGTAGGTCTATAGTAGCCTTTTGAGGATATCATCATTGTTTTGTAGATTTTATACGTAATCTCATGTAACTTTGATGAAATGCATTTATTCAGTTAATAGAGCATCATACTATGGTTATATGTTGTATGATGATGCCTTGGAGGCAATGGGACATCCTAAGTGGTTCCCTTTATGGATTATGATGTTATATGATTATGGATGAGCATTTATAATTATAAAATGAGATGTTTTGTAGGTTATGATATTGGAGTTAGGTTAAGGTTTTATTGTTGCCATGCTGGATTTATGATTCATATCAATAATCCACAGTTTCATGAGTGATTGATAGCTTTAAACTTAATCATAACACCTAAGTTGGAATGTAACATAAACCTTAGAAATTGGTTAGGAACATCTTATCTCTAATAAACGTCGAATGTAAAGTAAGAAAAATTAAAATCAATTAGATTAACAAACATGCCTACAAATATGAACAATTGCAACAACATGTTTGACCCCTATTTATCCTAATTTATGTTATGTTTTTAAGTACTTTTATTATGTTTTAGTTTATATTTTATATGTTTTTAGTTAAAGTTTTGATAAATTGTGTCTAATAATACTTTGTTGAAGTTTTGGTGTTTTAATCTCTTTTTCAAATGTTTTTAGATGTATTTGAAGTAAATCAAATCATGTTGAACTAACAAACCCATGTTGAACTAACAAACCCATGTTGAACCAACACCCTGATGTTGAACTAACATAAGCATGTTACATTTAAAGAAAAATGGAAATTAGAGATAGTAGGCAACATGCCTCAAAACATAGGTGTGTCACATTAGCTCCTTGGCCGTGTTGAAGACCTAATACGCCCATATCATCCTTGAAATTTGCGTGTTAAGTGTAAAGCCTTTTGAATTGCAGAAAATGAATTAAAGAAACATGGCCATGCCACTTCCAACAAAGTTGTGTTGCACTGGATAATATTCAAAATATATGATATTTCAATTTTCAAATTAGCGAGATATTAGGGGAGTGATTTGGGGGATTGAGATTATCCTTCCAAATTCCTATTAAAAAGAGACACAATGCTTCAGATAAAAAAAAAAATGAGAGCCAATTGGTACAACAACTACACAAATTCTTGCGTTGTCTCTTTCATTACTTAGACACAATTGGGTTTAGCTTAGTTATTTTGTTTTATGAACATACTCTATTTTTCATTTTCTTCTATTCTTTTTAATTAAAGTTATTTTTCTTTGTAATCGGATTGGATTAAAGTGAAGTGTCAAAGAATTGAGCTTCACTCTGGAGAAGACATCAAATCAATAAGATTTACTTTCCCTTTAATTTATTCTTGCTTTTATTTATTTGGTTTGCTTAGCATTATGTTGTGATAAATGTTATAATTGTCTTAGATATATTTATTATTTTCAGTTTCATTATAAACTAAGTCTTTAATTTGTAGGGTTTGTAATGGAATCATTTAGATGAAATCTTATTTAGGGTTAATATCTAAAAAACTTAGAATTCACATATAGTGATTAATCTATGCTTAATTTTCATTTAAGTATTTATCTATCACTTTTATGCATGGAAGATGAAGATTAATGCTAGAATAAGATTATCAGTATAGGGGTTATAATCAGATGTCTCGTTAGCTTTCAGAATATATTGAATTAAGGCTATAATCATAAATATTGTTAGTTCTTGATTAGATATATTGAATTCTATATTTGATAGATATTAAACATAACTTGATGGTGTATTTGGGGAAGTCACATTTCCTAAAGTTTTCTTTCATTTTATTTGATTTGTTGTTCTTAATGTTTTTAATTAATTTGCTTTCATTTATTTTAATATTTTTTATTTTCTTGCAACTAACCACAATCGAGTTAGAATGTTTAGAATTTATTTTATTTTCTTTTAAATTGTGACAATCCAATTGTAATCACTCCGACTATCTTTCCTCGAATGAAAACGACCTTGAAAGTCTTACCAACTAGCTATACCTATCTCACATGCTTGCAAGAAAAATTGTAGCCTAGATCAAGGGACGAACACAACACAGCAATAGTCTTTCCCTTCCAACTTCATGTTTTCTTTTTCTAATTTTATTTTATAAAGACATGACTATAGATTAAAGTGAACTTAGTACCTAATTTAAAGCCCATAAAATCCTATTTATCTTCTTTATAATTATAATTAACTCTAAATTTGAATTTTTAATTAAACTTAACCCTCCAAAACTATTCCTTCTAAAATTAACCTCTCAATTTATTTTAACCATATTAAAACTTTAAAATTCTCTTAAATATCATAAATCTACCTTGACTGAAAATACTAAAATATCACTTCTCAAAATTTTTTTAATACTTCTGAAACTAATTTTTAGGTATTATACTTCAATATCTTGAAAAGAAAATCTCCAAACTTTATTTAAACTCTTAAAATTATTAAAGTCAAATTAATTTTTAAATTTATACTATAAATACATAAAGATAATCAAATTAACCTTTTAAAAGAAAATAATAGAAAATTCAGATTTTCAATCACTCTGATCATAAACTGTTTGCCATAATCATTGCATAGTTAAAACAAATATTTCTTTAGTGAATAGTTTGTCTAGCCAAACACGGCAAACTCTATTTATCAATTTCTCTATCATCACATTGCGTAATAAGTGAGGAGAAAGCGAAATACAATGATAGAACATAGATATAAAAAAAGGTATGTCTTGATGAGTTGAATAAAATATTCATTAAAAAGCAATTATATTTTTTTATTAGAGCAATATTTATTGTATTGTATTAATTAGTTTAAGCATTATTGAATTATATATTAAAAATTAAAAATTATAAAGAATAACCTTATGTTAGATAAGAAGTCTCTTTAAATAGTGAGCTGACTTGTGAAATTTAAAAGAAAATTTTTATTTATATTCTATATATATACTAATTTAATGATGTAAAAAATATAGAAAAAAAAAATTAAGTATTTTTTTCACTTGATAACAAATAAATAAAAAATTATTTTAATTATAATATTTTATTATTTATTAATTTGATATATGAGATAAATTTATACACATAATATATATAAAAAAATTTTGATTTAAAAATATTTTATACGTGAAATTAAAGTTATATGTAGTATTATTGAACCGTTGTATCTTAAATTAAAATTTATTTTTTAAAATAGATGAAATTTATTTTAATTATTAAAAATAGAATACAATGGAGTAACTGTAATATGTGCTAAAGATATTTTATTTATTTTAAAAAATAAATTTCATATATTTTAATTATTAAAAATAGAATTCAATTTAATAAAAAATTACTAAAAAAATAATAGATAAAATGAGTAACTGCAATATGTTCTAATGATAATTGGCTTAATTCTAAATAGTGAAAATGAGAATTGTAATACGGATCAATTTATATTTTGTCGGCAAGAAATTTTATTTTTTTATTGATTACTATAAAATTCAAAATAATTTAGAATGCATAACCGACACATAAATTCATTGAAGTTGCTCTAACCAACTATTAAAATATGGGAATTTCTTTCTATAATATTTTATTTTTAATTTATGTGAAATTTTTATATATTTATTTATATTTTAATATTTTTAAGTAATAATTAAATATTTTTTAAATTCAATTATTATTTGACAAGTAAATAAAGGTCCAAGTGAATCAAATCTATCTTTAGAAGCTCACGAATTTATCTGAATTTATTAACTTATTCAATATTCATAGATTGGGATCAATTGTTGTGTTGATATTATATAAAATTTTAATATAAATTTAAAAAACTGATCATAAAAATTAGATATTAAGATTGAAAAGCTTTTCTTTAAACCAAACTTTATAAAATTTTTATTTTTATAACTGTTTAGGCTGATGGTGCCTAGCCTTGATTGGGGTCCATTATTATTGCTGTTTAAGTATAGCAAGAAGTCAAAAATTACATTAATAATTTCATTAAGTGGCAAGAAGACAGCCATTAGGAGCTGAGTGCTTATCCATACAACCCGACAGCATATCTTTAATTAAAAGCAATTATTAATATTTTACATCATATCAATTTAATATTTCTTGTTGGACGTTGAGTATTGTCTATTTTAGATTTAAAAAAAAAAATAAGAATGATTTATTAAATATATTTCTTTATTTTCTCCTAAGAAAACATTTTTTTAATAATTTTATAGATTAAAAATATTTCTTAATTATATTTTTCTTTAAATATTCTAATGATTATATGATTAAGATAAGAAGTAACAAGTTAAATCTTCATTTGCGTATTATAATAAAAAAAATAATTTTTGTTTTTTGTTTCTTTATATAATAAATAATCTTTATTTACAAAGATGTTAGACATTGCACTGCTCTTTTTTTGTGAGGTCAAAGGAATGCGAAATGTAAAATTTATTGGGTTAAATGGAAAATTTTGTGCAACAATAAGTTTGAGGGTGAATTGGGATTTTGTGATATTGAGAACTTTAATTTAGTTTTATTTGCTAAACAGAGTTGGCTTGTGATCCGAAATTCAAGCACTTTGTTATTTAAAATTATTTTCCTTGCTCAACTAATTGGCCATGGGCTTGGCGAAGCATTTTAGTTGGGCGTAATACATTGGTTAAAGGATCGCAATGCAAGTAGGCTATGGTACAAAAATTCAATTATGGGATGATGGTTGGTTGTCTTCTTCTGATCTACTTATAGCTCATATCCTGAATGGAGTCCAAAATGACATATAATGAATGCATGTCAATTGATAACAATTTGGGAGCTTGGAACACTCCATTAGTCAAGCAAATAAGTGTGGAGCCTGATGCGTCAATGATACTTGGCATGTCTTTACTTCTTTTGTGTAGAAGGGATAAATTAATATGAAATTTCACTACCTCTGGACTTTATATGGTTACATCTAGTTACAAGGTGGCAAAGTCTTTAGAATTGTTTGTGAATTTCCGTTCTATAAGTTCGGTTGCATATCATTGGAAGAATATTCGGTAACTCTAGGAGCCTAATAAACTCAAACTGGTCATGTCAAAGATATTGCATAATGGTGTTAGTGTGCAGGCTAATTTGGCAAGAAGAATTCCATATTTTAGATTATAGTTCTCCATTGTATTCTATATGTGAATAGACAATTAAGCATCTGTTTATTGCTTGTCTTTGACTCGACAAGTTTGGTTAGGCTTTAATTTAATGCTTAGATCAATAGCAATTAATTATTCTTACTTTACTGGTTGGTGATCTATTGTTGTTCAATGGTTGGCTTCTAATTCTACTGGTATTATATCTATTGAAATTGTTGTCTTTATATTTTGGAGGATTTGGAAGGTAAGAAATGATCTTGTGTTTAATAACCACAGATGGGATGTTCACTCAATCCTTGCAAAAGCTGGTGAACAGGAGGCAGAGTTTAAATTGTTCCTCATTGAGGGTGATAATGGAAATGCAGCAGCAGAACATGAAATGACATGAGTTCTAATCTTAATTACAATAATTCATAGCCTAAATTAATAAAGAATAAGATTAATGGCATGAAATTGCAAAATCAAATCCTTTATTAATTATGTGTGAAATTAATTTTGATATACTATGATTTTTTACAAACATGTTCTACACATATACAATAGTTTGTATATAAAAATTTCATAATTTAATTCTTAATAATTTATGAGTGATTGGTATTTAATGTTTCTTAAATCGTCACTTTATTTTAATTACTGTAATTTATTTTTTGAAAATTTGTGAAAGAAATTTGCATAAATAAATTACTTCTCATCAGATTTTTAATAATATATGGCTTGCATGAATCGAAGTTTTGTAGTGAAAGTAATTGCATTTTAAATTTTTAAGGATTAAAGTGAAAAGAAATTAAAAGTTTAGAGACTATTTGGAGGTAGAAGATGATAAATCAAGAAGGCTACGATTATGATACAAGGATATGCTCAATAAGGTGAAGGTAATAAAGAAGCCCCTATGGATATCACAAGAAGCATGAGATAGATGACATGGACATTGGGCTTCTCCCAATTTCAAGAAACTATCAAAGCACTGCCGTCGGAACACAACAAGTGAAAGAGGTAGTCTAAGATATTGTCCCTCCAGATAAACTAAAGGGTCGTTATCCCACTAGGAACATGACAGACGTTTGGTTAATATTTTCTCCATTCCTATTATTTTTAGTGAAATTAAATGTAAATATTAATATTTTTTTCATTTTTAATAGATTTAGAGATTGGGACGTCCTCCTCTATTTGTTGAGGTATTTGTTTGCACACACATCAAAAAGAACAATGAACAGACATTTGTGGATAATAATCTCTGAGGATTCATGAAAGTAGAAAATTTAAATTGATTATAGTAAAATATATATTAAATTATTAATTTGTATTTTAAATGTAATATAACAAGTTAATTTAAATAATTGTAGAAGAATATCACTAAACTTCATCAATAGTTGTCCCTGTCCCTTTCGGAACCTACTGAGTCTCACCAAGTGGATGAAATAGAGTTATATCTACAAAATGTATGAAGGTAGACAAAGGAAAGCGTATTCGACATTAGTTCTCAGGCTCCAATATATTATGGACATCCTGATGTCAACTCTTCCTTTGCGCCACCACCTTTTTCTATAGAGAAGATTCAGCAAGAGGTCGAAAGACGAGGGGTTGAGGTCAATACAAGATCGCTTGCAGTAGCTGGTGTATTTTCAGTTGGTAGCAGCATCCACTGGTATACAAATGTCTCCTGCTGCACTATAATAATATGCTGCTACTGCAGATCCTCCTAATTCAAAATAGCTAGCTGATGTTGATCCTCAACAACATGGTGATTGCTTGGGATAGTTTAGATTTTTTTTTTATTTCATTATACTTTTCTTGTGAATTTATTAATTTTATTTACCCTATTACTTTTTTATAACTATTTTCAATATAATATAAGTGTAAATTAATTTCAATTTGTTATACCTACATTTGTCAATTTCAAAATAATATTTCTTTAAGATATTAAAAAAAATTACTAAGTCTATTGCTATTTTACATTGAATTGTAAATATAAAAATAAAATAATAATAATTTCTGATGGATTACTAACGAAAACTCATTTAATAAATTAATAAAATAATTACCCTCCCATGGTAAACAAATGATAATAAACAATTTACTAAACGTTTACCAATTAAAATATTATAAAAAAATGGTAAGACTCTCCGACAAATGTAATTTATAGATGTACCAATGGATATTTTGTTGCTGATTTTACTGACAAGAATTCGACCTTTTTTCGATGCATATTCCGTTGGTACATCAGTATTGCATAACTATGTATCAACATTGCTGAATATACTTAAGGGGAGGATCAATAAAGATTAGAAGAGAGATTGTAAAATGACTGCCACTTGATAGTGACGTGATGAAAATAAACACAGATGCAGCCATGATTACAGATGGTGGATGTGAACTTGGAACTGTAAGTCAAGATTCAAATGGAAGCTTGAATGGAATTGGCTGTAAAAGGTTGGACAAAGACAAAGATGTGGAGATTGCTTAAGTTGAAGCTATCCTCTTTCCTTTGCAGATTGCGAAAGAGAAGGAATGGAACAAGTTGCTGCTAGAGTCTGATGCTCCTACTGTCATTTCGAGTATTACAAAAAGAATTTTCCCTTGTCTTATTTAGGTACTGGATTGTTAGACATTAGTTTTATGGCTAAATCATTGTCAGTTTGTAACTTTCAATTTGTTAGGAAGATAACTCTGTAGCCCATTGCTTATCTAAGAGACTTCTAATATGCCCAATTTGAACGATGTTGTTGGGTAACTGGTCTTATTTTTTTACCGAGTCCATATTCTTGTTATCTTATTCAATCTGTTATATGGTCCTAGTTCTAAGGGATTTTGTTTTAGTTTGTTACAATAAGTGGTAACATCAGTCTAGGAGTAAGCTGTTTTCCACATTTTAGTCTATTGCTATTTTCTAATTTAATCTTGTTGATGTACACCCTATTTAAATGAAATAATACAACTCCTCCTGACATATCACTTCTCTACTCTTGTTAATTACCCTTTATTTATAACAATGGTATAATAGCCATGTTGTTTTCTCAAATTTATAGTATTACAGTAGCAATTACTTATGGCACCTGAAAATTTTGTTAAACCTGATATCCCTCACTTTGATGGTCACTATGATCATTGGAGCATGTTAATGGAGAATTTCTTGCGATCTAAGGAGTATTGGCAGGTTGTTTTAGATGGATTTACTGAACCAGCAACTGACACCATGAAGACTGATGTCCAAAGATTTAAATTGAGGGGCTGCGACTGAAGGATCTTAAAGAAAAAAATTGCCTCTTCCAAGCTATTGATCGTTCAAACTTGGAAACCATTCTTTGCAAGGATACGTCCAAGCATATTTGGGATTCCATGAAGCATAAGTACAAGGATCAATGATGGCAAAAAGATAGCAGCTTCAAACACTACGTACGAAGTTCGAAACATTTCCAATGAAATTGGAAGAGTCGGTTACAAGTTATTTTTCACGGACGATGGCAAATATTAAGAAGATGAGAATCTATGGTGAAAAGACAGTAGATGTCACCATCATTGAGAAGAATCTTCAATCCATGACTCCAAAATTTAATTTTGTTGTCTGTTCTATAGAAGAATCTAAGGATATTGATGCACTTTCAATTGATAAATTATTGAGTTCTTTGCTGGTTCAGGAGCAGAAAAATTCTTTGATAAGAGATAAAATAATAAGCTTTAAAGGCATCAAATGTCAACCACTCTCCAACACAGAATAGAGACAATTCAAGAAGAGGAAGGGGTAGAGGAAACAACTATGACATATCTCCACAATAAAAATTTGAAGACAATCAGGTTCATGATACTCGAGGAATAGTTGAGCATGTGTCATGATAAAACTTACATATTTTTTTGACTTTGGATTGTTTCCTTAAATGATGTGTTTTCTTTCTCATATTGGATAAATTAGGCGTATGCTTAAGTTATTTCGCCTATAATTTCTAGCTAAATAGGGAGGCTAGCCAATGGTCAGGTGGGCTAGGGAGCCTAATACCTTCCCCAATATGTACCTGGTTTTCTTACTTGAATCTCTGGATAAGGTGACTTGGTGCTTAGCTAGGATAAAATCGTCACTCATTTCCTAGAGGAAGGAAATGCACTATATTTGTGGTCTCGGTTACACCTTTAATCAAGTGGTGACTCCTTTTCTCGGATTGGTTAATCCTTATCGATCTATCTTAGGTTCAAATCCGAACCATCGCCACAAAAAATAACACAACAGCCCTTTGGCCGAACCATGTGTTGATATTTCCTTTGCAATTTGATTTATTTTCAAGTCTTGAAATAATCCATTTTCTTTGTATTGAAATGTGATTTGAAATGTCCTTTGAAATAAGCATTATATGGACTTGATATGTGAAATATAGGTTTCATTGAACTTACCCTTTAACCCTTTCAAATTGATGTTTAAATATTGTACACCAAGTATTCGATGAATGTCCCTTTATATTTTCTTCAAGCTTACCAGTTGCCACTAGTTTTACTAGCGTGGGTGACTAGTCATCTTGCCAGTGCAATTGACTCATTTTGACATGTTTTGTACCTAACCTAAATTTGTGTTTCATGGAACTTGGCCTATCATTTAATGATCCTAATACTTATTTATTGAATTATATTGATATTGATTGATTAATGAGAAGCTAATGAGCCTATTGACTTGTTAATTGTGCTATATTATTTTTATTGGCTATTTGTATTATAATTGCTTCCTATTACCTATGAGATTATACCTTATTATTTCCATTAGCCATTTGGCACTTTATTTGAATTCTTTCTACCTATATATGTGTTGATATGACAGAGCTACCTTACTAATGGGGTAGTGCGTACATACCATTGGCATTATGTACAATGAATAAGAGTTAATGTCCTAGCCATAAGGTAATGGCTTGTCTTATATTTTCTACATGATATGTAATGAGATATGAAATGTGTTCATGGTCCATTATCCATTATATTTACATGCTATGAGCTACCATTGATTTATTGACCCTATTTGATCTTCTCATTGAGATTGATTGTAAAACCTTGCTTATTTTATCAATATTTTCTTTTTCTCATTAATTACCTATAAGTTGGGTATTTGGTGTATTGTTTGTTGAATTTACCATTTGATCCTCCATTGTTTATTTATTGAACCATTTATAAATCATTTACTAGTTATTTGTTATCTACCAAGCTTAAATATATAGTAATATATATTTGACTTAATGAGTATTTTTATACTCACCCTTTAGATGTTTAATATTTTTTAGGTCAAAAGTAAGGGGTTCCCAGACTTTCTTCTTCGGTTGGGATCAGATTATCTTTTGTAATATAAATGTCAAAGTTTGTGCTTTTCTTTTGTAATCATAGAAGTTTCATGGTACTATATATAGATGAGCTAGAGATGTATAGAATATTGTGTAAATAATAGATGCAATTGTTATCCAAAATGTATGGTATATTATAAATATGCATGATTTATCAAAGATATGGAAATATTTAATGATGATGACAGATAAATTGAGGAAATTGAATGTAAGACTGTTGTAACAGGGAATGATAATAGGTCACAATAGAGGTTTTATGGGTGTTGGTAGTCTTATACAGTTTTCACATCTTAGAATCGTCATGCCCTAAAATTGGGATGTAAAATTGCCCCAGTCCAACCGGGTAGAGTTGTGGTTGACCTAAAACCCATAAGGACTAGAGTCACTACCATTGATCGGATTGGTGCATCAAGATTCCTATGGTTAACCTAGAACCCATAAGGGCTAGAGTTAACAGCTCGACTCTAAATAAAATATAGACCTGATTTACATTTCTGTATTATTTTTAAATTAATGATTTATTTATATGCTTTAGTGAAATCATAATTTTAAGTCATAATCAATTTTAAGGCAAGTTAAAATTTTTTTAATAAAAAATCTAGTTCCCGAACTCAAATCTGTTTGAAGGTCTAGTGATTTTATCCATTGTGCAAAACTAAATTGGAGTCATTTTTGAGTTTTCTCCTTATATTTTTCTAACAAAAATAAAATTAAGGTGACGAATCCCCAAAACTCATTTACAAAACATACTTGAACTGAAAAACAGGTTTCAAAATATAAATGAAACTTTTCAGTGAATTGAGAAACATAACCTCCATCCGGCCATATATTCCGATGACTTTAGACTGAAACCCCTTTAAAAGAGAGAGGCGACCGCAGGACTGACCACGGCGCTGCTACCGGGCGAGGCCTCACACCAGATGAGAAAAGACAAAATATAGATGACACGGGAGAAAAATAAATATTTCTTGGTGTTAGTGATCAATCAAAAGCTTATAAGCT
This sequence comes from Aleurites moluccanus, assembly GCA_948193065.1. NCBI lineage: Eukaryota > Viridiplantae > Streptophyta > Magnoliopsida > Malpighiales > Euphorbiaceae > Aleurites > Aleurites moluccanus. Next base: position 1,763 of record CANXYC012491931.1, on the reverse strand, counting down.
ATACAATCCTAACACTAAGAAAACTCTTATCAGTCATGATGTATTTTTCGATGAAGAACATACATGGCCATGAAGTGAAAATGGTGGTGCTAAACAAATGATTCCAGTAGATTTTGATGGCAATGATGATGGTAATGAGAAAGGGTAACAACCTATGGAGAACATGTAACTTCCAGCGAACACCCAAAGCTTGCCTACAACTGTAGTTGATGGTGAACAACAGTCACAACGTGTTAGAAGAAGACATGCATGGATGACCGATTATGAGGCAATTAGAATAATTTGAGGATCCTCTTATCCATTTTGCTTTATTTTCATATTATGATCCTGTAGTTTTTTAAGATGCTGTCAAAGAAATAAAATGGCAGAAGGCTATGGATGGAAAAAAAAAACATTTATTGAGAAAAACAACACTTAGGAGTTAACTAATCTTTTGAAAGGCCATGAGACTATTGGTGTCAAATGGATTTACAAGACAAAATTGAAGGAGAATGATGAAGTTCACAAACACAAAGCGCGCTTGGTAGCTAAAGGCAATAAGTAAGAGTTTGTAGTTGATTAGAAAGAAGTTTTTGCCCCTGTTGCAAGGCATGATATAATCTGATTGGTGATTACATTGGTTGCACTATCCTCATGGACTATCTTCTAGTTAGACATTAAATCGGCATTCTTGCATGGAGACTTAGAAGAACAGGTTTTTGTCGATCACCCCTTAGTTATGTGATAGTGGAACATAAGCATAAGGTGTATAAATTAAAGAAAGCTTTATATGGATTAAAACAAGCCCCACGGGCTTGGTATAATAATATAAAAGCTTATTTTTTGAAGAAATGATATATAAAATATCCATATGAGCAATATAGTTTTTACAAAAATTAGAGATGGGGGAAGATACTTATTATTTGTTTATATGTGGATGATTTGCTTTATACTAGAAATGATAGAGCCATATTTGAAAATGTAATACCCTAGGAAATGCTACCATAATTGAACAATAGTACACCAATTATTGATCTGGGAATACTGAAATAACTAAGGTTAATTTTTTGAAACACAGTTAGAATGCATTTGAGATACTGTCCTGGAAAACGTCGATGTTAATTACACTGCTCGGGGAAATAGCTGTCCGGTTGACAGATGAATTTCTGATTCAGGCCAGGGGTAAAGAATCATATATTTATATGTGAAATTATGGTGAAAAGAAAGAGTTAAAAAATAGGGTTAATTGTAATTTTTTTTCCCTGTAGAATGACACATTACACTAAGTTTCCTCTGATTTTTCAAAACTACACTAACTCTCCCCTGACGAATGTCATAATATACTACTAGACCCTTCCATCCAATTTTGTCGTTAGTCAACCTTACAAGGGTAATAAAAAGATCAAAATACCCTTATCCTTTATTTTTAATTAATTACATTCTATTTTTGTTTTAAATTTTTTTTAAGGTTAAAAAATTTATTTTCATATTTTTGACAAAATTTAAAATAAAAAATAAAAAAAAAATATTTTTTATAAAATATTTTTTATTTTTTATTTGTTATTTTAAAAAATAATTTAAGAAGAAATTAAATTATTAATTAAATTATTTCTTCTTAAATTTTTTAATACAAATAAAAAATTCATTTTCATATTTTTGACAAATTTAAAAATAAAAATTAAAAAAAAAATAAAAAATATTTTTATTTGTTATTTGTTATTTTTTAAAAAATAAAATAAAAATATTTTTTAAATATTTTTAAAAAATATTTTTATTTTCAAATT
>CANXYC012491827.1:0-16227 GCA_948193065.1 Aleurites moluccanus | reverse complement strand
TGAAAGTAAAGTCTCCATTATTTTTATATTTCTTCTTAAAATTCATTTTATTCTTCAGCTTGGGACATTCAGACTTGATATGTCCGACTCTATCACATTCATAACATTTGATTTGATTGCTTCTTGGCCTCTCTTGCCGATCATATTTCTCATAGGGCTTCTTGCTCTTCTTCTTTCTAAGAATAAGATTTCTTATTCTTTTTGTAAGGAGAGCCATTACTTCATCATCGTCATCCTCTATGTCACTTTCATTTGATGTAGATTCTTTGGAAGCAATAAGAGCAAGCCCTTTGTTTTTCTCTTCGGATTTTCATTAATTTTCTCTTGAGATAAAGTGATCTCATGAGTTAGAAGCTTACCCAATAGATTATCAGTTGAAGAGAGCTCAAGTCGTTTGCTTCTTTGATTGAATCTACTCTTGTCTCCCAATCCTTTTTAGGAATAACTCTTAATATTTTGCAGTTTATATCCTTTATAGAGTAAGACTTTCCCAACTTTTTCATTCCATTAACAATAACCATAAGATGGTTATACATTTTTGAAACTTTTTCATTAGGTAGCATTTTAAAAAGTTCATACTCATGAGTGAAAAGTTAAATCTTTTTACCTTTGACTTGACTTGTCCCTTCATGAGTGGTTTGAAGAGTATCCCAAATTTATTTTGCCGAGATGTAATCAGATATCTTGCCATATTCCTCTTTATTAAGATCACAATATAGAGTATTCATTGCTTTGTGATTTCTTCCATTTGCTTTCTTTTCGGTGGTGGTCCATTCACTTTTTGGCTTTTTGACTTGGATACTATCTATAGTTATAGTGGGAACTCCATGCCCTTCTTCTACTATATCCCATAGTCAATTCCATTGCTATCCATAAAAATTTTCATCCTATTTTTTCAATAGGGATAGTTGGTGCCATCGAAGAATGGTGGTCTCATTGTTGATCCTCCTTCAAGAATATTTGATGCTTGTGTTGCCATTGATCTTTGCTCCAATATGATTAAATCTTTTAGAAAGAGTGGAGACAAGCTCTGATACCAATTGTTAGTCCCTTTGGCAACCAAGAGGGAGGGGGGGAGGGGGGTGAATTGGTTGTCTTATAAAATAATGACCAATTAAAATTATGATGAAGAAAGAGAAGAAGAAAATCAACACAAAGATTTATAGTGGTTCGGCCAAAATGAGCCTATGTCCACTCCTCAAGATCACACTTGAGTATTTCACTATCTTTGATCTTTTTACAGGTTCAAGATCAAACCTAAGTGTTTTGGTTCACACTTTAATCTTTTACAATGTGTTTTTCTCAAAATAGGCTTACACACAACCCAAAAGATTAATAAGAGATGAGAAGAAAGAATCCCCTTTTCTACCACACTCTCTTATAAACAATGATCTTCAACAACCTTGAAAATTTACAATAAATGCAAGTATACACTGATTTTTGTATAATAAATACGAATGATCTTTCAATAAATGACTTATGAACTTATTTTAAGGTTGTTCTATTTTCATTTAATACAAATCAATTCATATTTATAATTTTGGTTAAAGAAAGAGTTGTTTAGACTCATTTTCTCGCAATAAATGCACTTGAAATTTCGCTACAACGGCTAGTTTACGGTTGAGTCACTCCCGCGACTTGCATCTGATCTTTTAACTTGAAAAAGAATAAATTTGAATTTTACCAAGTAGCGCCCATGACTAACAACTGTCCCGCCCGCGACCAATCACGATACTAAGCAATTAAACTTGGTTGAATTACTTCACGCCCGCAACTAAGCTGGTCAATCCTGCAATTTTATCTAGTTGCACTCGCAACGTTATAATGTCGCGCCCGCTACTGAAAGTTACTGTTCATCTTGAAACTACTGGATGTTTTGAGATACTCTGATTTTAATTTCTCGCCCGAGAATAATTTTGTTACACCCGCGACTTCACTTAGTCGCACCCGCAACTCCCTTGTATTGAACATGCTACTGAAGGGACACTGTTTACTTGAAAGCTACTGGATATTTTTAGAATTCTCAAATTAATTTCGCGCCCGCGACTGGAAAGTGTCGCGCCCATAACCTAAAACTTTTCAAGACTGTGACTGATTTTGTCGCACCTGTGACCAAGCTTATTCCTAGCGTCTCGCCCGCGACTACAAGTGGTCGCACCCACGACTAAGCAGCATCCTGTAATACTTCAGAGAAATTCTTGGAAATTCTTGTACGTAATCAAACAAACTTATTAATCATTAATTTGGTATTTGTAACCATCGAAATAAGGATGATGAAGACCCTAAGGTCTAACAAAGTCTAACTTAGCTGATGATTCTGTAGGAAATTCAAATGGTTTAAACAAGGGTTGAGCAAGTATCCCTCCCTCCTGGAGTTTGGAAGGAAGAGAAGTGGCGGAAGATAGAGAAAGTTCAACACGATCTAATTGCTGGAAGCTATAGTAAAAAATATTTGATTTGAACAATTATTTTGACATTGAATATTTTTTATATCTCTCTTACTTGGAGGTTTATTATCGTTATTTTTTATAGTGATAATTTGAAAAGGGGTTGTCATTATATTTTCATTTTGAACTTTAAAAACGAAAGGTTCTATTAGAGAATGAACAAAAACAATATTCTATTCAGATAAAGTAGTCTAATTCTTTATAACTTGATTTGAAACTGAAATTTTAGAAAAAGAAAATTCAATTGAATTATTATTATAATAATGGGAAAACCAGGTAAAAAATGGAATATTTAACCTCAATTTTTTGGTATTATTATATCATTGCTCTCTAATCTCAATTGTTTTTCATTTTCGAAATTATTTTGAAGCCAACCTTTTTTATTGCAATCTTGAAGAAAATCTTTTCTTAAAATTTATTTATTTATACAAAATTCATTTGAAATCATATTGATTTGATAATATATTTCCATTTGAGATTTAGTAGGAGAAAGTTTATATGAGTCTGATTTTTGTGAGGATAGCTCTTTAGGTGCAGTAGGTTCTGTATAATATGATTGAGGGATTCTATCATTAAAACCAACACCTTGAATTTTTGTATCTATATTCTCCACTGGAATATTTTATTTAGGTATGACTATAGGACTCTGATGTCTATAACTAAAACTTCTAGGTATTAGCAATTTAGAGGAACTAGCAGACGGATTATTATTTTCAAATACAGATAATCTAGAAGGATTATAAAACCTTGGAGCAAAATCTATTCCAATAGATTCATCTAATTGTTTTAAAATTCCAGAAGACTGATAATTTTCTTCTATAACTCTAGGTTGAAGCAAGTCATATAATTCCCATGAATTATTCTGAGTCAATTAATTTCATTTAAGTCTTTTAGGAACATGAACCTTATAATGACTAGTATTGCACTATAAGAATTTGACGATTTACCGACGGAAAAAACTGTTGGAAATGACTTAAAACCATTAGTAAAATTAATTGCCGACGAAATCCTAACCATTAAAAAGTATCGGCTAAAACCTTGTCGGTAAATCATTATCGACAAAAAAGTGGAGGCGATCGATAAATTACTGATAAAAATATGGTTGGCAAAGGGTGGTGATTCTATTGCTAAATTACTGACAAAATACTCGAACGGTCAGTAAATTCCGTAAGTGGTTTATGTCATTAATGCGTAGGAAATTATTATGTTGGTGAACCATTGGTAAACAAGTTGTTGGTAATTCTGCCGATATTATTTTAATTTTTTTTATAAATTTTAAATTGTTTAAATTTTAATTATATTATATTTAAATCTATATTTTATTATATATTTAAATATTTTCAATTCAACAATTAACAAATAAATAATAAATGAAATTAATAAATTTAAATTTAATTTATAAAATCATTAAAAATTTAAAAATTAATACTAATATGCGAAAATTTGTATGAAACATATAAAAATCTATCTAAGGATTGTAGTGTGCTCTACATCATCAAACTTATTGTGGTAAATAAAGTAACCAGGATCAGAAGCAGTAGCACCATTAGCATTAGTCTCAGGATCACCAGCTCGAATAGGAGACTGAAAAGCAGTATATCTGGACCAGGCGGCTGAGGAGCAAAAGCAACAAGCGAAATTGGAGGAGATGGAAGAGGTATCCCTTATGGATCTCGCTACCATCTGTATCCAATCTTCTAACTGGTGCAAACGTTGTCTATCATGCTACATTTGTTCGTCATGCTATCTATGTGTCTCCTGAAATGACTCTTAACCTCTTGTATACACTATTGTACACGTTCATATATGTACTTATCTATCTCTTCTTGAATAACCTTTGATGTAGGAGGTAGTGGGAAAGAAGAAGAAGATTTGCTGCTAAGATTGCCATAAAATCGAGGGGCATGAGACCAATGCCGTACACCCGATCCCTCGTAGATCTCCCAACAACTTGAAAATATAAGTCATACTCGTCAATAGGAGTAGGCTTAGTGGATCCTGGATTAGGCTATGATAATTTGTCGCAAAGGTTATTAATATCCTCCTGTATTTTAAAAATAAGTCATGTTAGTTAAGATAGCCAACCTTATGCTTTGGCCTAGCTAAAGTAGCATCCACCCTACTACCAACAACCAAGTATCACACTAAACTCCTCAAAAGTGGGGGCATAGCTCTTCCAAACCCATCCCAAAGCGGAACATGTGACAGTTGGGTCCCAGAACCTCAAGTAAGCACCCATGAATTCCTAATCCAGCCTTATGCCTTTTAGTGTTATAATAGAATTGACACCATAATGCACCAAATGTATCTTTTCAACCATATTCAAGCTTTTGACCCACAAAAATAGACTGTGACTGGAAAAAGGTTCTATACAGACAGAAACCCACCGAAAACCAGACAAAACTAAGAGATTTGAAGCAATTAAAAGTCATATCAAATGCCTAGGGAAGGTATTTATAGCACAAAAATAGAGGAAAAAGCTAGAAAAACTCAGATCTATTGCAGACACCAAGTATAAGGGCGACACTCCCCTTTCTGCCCGGTGGCAGCCTCTTAGGTGACAATTTCCCATCAGTTTTTCACATACCGACCCATTTTTCAGACCTTTTGAGACATTTTCTAACATTTTCATACATACATGAGTATTTTCATCATCCAAATTAATTTAGAACACTAGCATTGCACAAATCGTGCATACATTCAGTTCAAACACAAAAGTCTGTCCAATAAAAGCTAGTGCATCGAGCATGCATAACATACATCCATTTTAAATTATTCATCATCAATTTCACATGGTTAAGCAAGTACAAAAAGAAAACAAAAAAGAAGAAGGAAAGAAAAAAATAAAATGTCTACCAGCTAAGCAAAATGGTAATCAACAAAACAGAATGGAAATCAGACAAGCAAAATGGTATTCGGCAAAGTAGAATGATAATCAGACAAGCAAAATGGTAATCAACTAAACAAAATAGTAATCAAGCCGAACAGAATGGTAATCGGATCATCAGACAAGCAGAATGGTAATCATATAATTATACAAGAAGAATGGTAATCAGCCAAGCATAATGATAATCAAGTAGATAGATTAACATAATAGAAAGTCAGTCAGTCAAACAGACTGGCACAACAGACAAACAGATAATCAAATAGATAGTCAAGCAAATAGATTAATAGAGTAGAAGAATAGACAGTTAGACAGATGAGCAAATAGTTTGACAAACATTCAAGCAAACAAACGAATAGACAGTCAGACAGACTAACAAAATAGATCTAGATAGTCAGACAAATGAGCAGACAGTCAGACAGACTAACAGAATAGACAAATAGATAGTCAGACAAATGAGCAGACAGTCAAATAGACTAATACAATAGACTAACAGAATAGACAAATAGATAGTCAGAACAAATAGTGAAGCAGACAAACTAATAGAACATATGAAAGCATCCTAGTTCACTACCATTCGATTCACTGGTCGAAACCATTAAATTTGATGGGGGCAACTATGAACATCGAATTTCACACCCTTAGACCTCAGAAGAATTCACATCAGACTTAACTGGGACACAAGAAGCTCAAAAACTCGCCACGTAGGCCTAGCGAATTCACTAAGGCCCTTTGGAAGATCCACTAATATGCCTAGTGCCTGACACTAGGAACATTGGAGGCATCAGTACCACATAGTGGTGGATCCGCCAGTGCCTTTATACTAGCTGCCCTCTTCAGCTCCTCGTGACACTAGTGTGTCTAGTGCCAGCCGCCAAGCACGCTAGTGTCACCCCTTGATTTGGTCTGAATTCAAATGACCAAAATACCCTTCAGGCCTCTATAAATAGCCCTCAACCCCTCCATTTCAACACACCTTATGCTCTTGAGTAGACTTGTCCTAAAAAAGCTCTCTTCTTTCCCTCCAAGCAACTCTCTCAAGGTTTTGCCTTCCTTAGGTCCAAAATTACCTCTTCAAAGATTGTCTTAGATTTTGAAGAGTTTGAGTACTAAAAAATGACTAATAGTGCCCCAAAATAATTTTCTTTAGATTAATTTAGCGAAGAACAAGCGATAAATCGGCCTCGAGCCGATGAAAAAAAAAGTAGAATTTTGGTCCGGTAAAACACTCCTACCGAAGTCTAAGATTGATCGGCCTCGAGCCAATGATAAGAAAAAGGTGGAACTCTGGTTCGACAAAGCACTCCGACCAAAGTCCAAGATTGACCGGTCTCGAGCAGACGACAAGAAAAGGTGGAATTCCGGTCCAGCAAAGCACTCTGACTGAAGGTATACCTAGTTTAAGATTGATCAATGGGATTGACCCAAAACTTGGCTTTCAACTTAACCCAAACCCAAACCTTTTGCAAGAAGTACAAATTACAAAGATTTTGATTCCCATTCAAATGGGATACGTAGGCATGCTCTTTAATTAAGCGTCAAATACAAAATCCCAAAAAACCATTTTCCTATTTATTGCCTTTAATACAATTATGTTATTTTGAGAAATTTGTGATTAATCTAGGACCCATAAAGTATAAAGTTAATATCCTCAATTATTATTGTTGTAATTATTTAATCTCTTTACAACTTTCCAATTTATTTATTGCTTTAGCATCCATATAATTGCCATGCATATTAAAGTGCTCATGAAATCATCATTTTAAGTCAGAATAATTTTAAGCCAAGTTAGAATTTCTTAAATAAAAAAACTAGTTCTCAAACTCAGATCCATTCGAAGGTGTCGACTCCCCAAAACTCATTTTCAAAGCAGACTTGAAATCAAAATAGATTTTAAAACAAAGATGAAACAAACCTTTTTAGTGAATTGAGAAACATAACCTCTAGCCAGCCAGGCATTATGAAGACGTGAGACCAAAACCCCTTTAAAGAGAGGGCCGACCATCGGGCCGACCATAACGTCATTCTCAAGCGATGCCTCATAGTCATAGGAACATTCCAAGGCTTGCAATTCTCAATATTGAATCACTTCAAAACTTTTTCAATATAAAACCTTTGAGAAAGTCCTAAAATCTTTCGAGACCTATCTCGTAGGATTTTAATTCCAAGAACAAAAGATACCTCTCCAAAATCTTTCATATAAAAAGTCTTAGACAACAAAAGTTTATCTCATACAATAAACCCAAATCATTATTAGCAAGCAAAATATTTTCAACATATAAAACAAGGAAAATAAATCTCCTCCCACTTACCTTGTGATATATGCATTGATCAATTTTATTTTCAATAAAACCAATACCAATAATAACTTCATCAAATTTCAAATACCATTGTCTAGAGGCTTGTTGTAATACCCAAGTTTGATCAGTGAGATATATGTTTGACTGAATATGATTGTACTGTTTATCTAATAGATTTTGATGGTTCTTTGTGGTTGACAATCTGAATGTGCCTATGTATCACTATTTTATATGGATTTATAGTTATGACTATTATGAGTGCTCCCATTATATGGTTGCCAATTTTGTTCTTCTGCATGTAAGAAAGTTGTCTATGATAGGGTGGATGCTACCAGTATAAAATATTTACTCTGTTGAGTATGATTTTGGTATCTGTTTTGATACTTCAACACATCTAGAGAAATCATGGCAAATATAAATCTGGAATGAGTGTTTAGTGATGTATATAAAAATAATATTGGAAATGATTGAAAGATGAATATTGAAATTATGAGATGATTCATAATAGTAACATATTTGATGATGTGTTTGATGATCTGAGATTCCGCATAAACTATAAATGATTGATTTGAAGCTCTTGAGCTATTAAGATATTTGATTATATGATATTGATGGAATAGTATAATGGTTTACAACATAAGATTGTGTATGATTGAAGATATACAATATTGAAGAGACATAGTACTTAAGTATGTATGAAACAAATATGTATGATTAAAGAGATAATCTATGATTCTTTTATTGGTGATTAATTTCAGTGATACTTAATATATGAGAAAAGATGTGCTGAGAAATATAAATCAGATAAACCTAATGGATATCGAAGTTAAATGAATTGATGAATGTGTATATGTATGATGACTTAAGAAATATATAAACGTTTCTTAATAAGTATTAGACTGATGAACTGTTTCTCTATTAATTGTAGATTTTGATTTATATGATAATGGAAGAGATATGTTATGATTATATTTGATATGTATTATGATGAGATAGATATATGAATTTATAAGTTACTGAATAATATTTTGATAATAGAATGGTATTATGATATTTCTAAGAGTTAATGAAATTGCATTATAAGAATATAATGATTGATAGTACTGATAATTTTTGTGTTATGATAGCTGGATGAAATCTTGCACTATATAAATAAGAGAAAAGAGTAAGTATGGATCATAAAGAGTAAGTATGGATCATAAGTTTTATAATTTTCTAAGAATTAATGACTGATATTTGTCTAATATTTTATTAAAGATTAAGTTAATATTATGTTTTACTTCTCTAAAGGGGAATGCATGGTTAAAACTGTAAGTTAGCTAGTTAGCCTATACAATTATTGGTTGACTTATATTAGACTATTCTTATATGTTTAAAAAGTTATTCCATTTGTTTAGTTGTTCTAAATTGTGGATTATAAGTTTTGATGCATTTGAAACCTAAGTGTGGATTATATGATAACCAATTTTGTTTGACTTGTCTATAACTATTTTATGATTGGTAATGCTCTTATCTCTGTTAATATAGTTTGTTTATAGTGTTGGATGCTAAGAGTTTGATAGTTGAATGTTTTGGATTATTGGACATTGAATTGGAAAGGAAAAGAAGTGCATGGGGTTGTTACAAGAGGTTTTGAGGATTTCATATGAGAATAATTTTGCAGCTCAATTTCCATAGCATAAAAGAAGGAATTTGAAAATGTGTAAAATGTAAAAGTTGTAGATATATGTCTCATCTATATTCCTGAAATTTATTTATATAAACTCTTATGTGTGTGAGGAGATATTTTATCTTGATCAAGACTGATATAGGTTATTGTTTCTGCAGGTGGTCTAAAATTGTTTAATTATTTTGAGAATCTCAAATGTTTAATTAGATAAAGAGTAAAATATAAAAAATATTCATCTATATGTTAGCTAATTTTTTGTAAATCAGTTTTACAATTGGATATATATATTTTAAGTTATAGTCATATAAGTGAAGTCTGCTCGGATAATACTTGTTGAGTAGTAGAGAGAAATTTGAAAATTCACCATAAATTGTATAGTTCTTGTTTTAATCTGAATTATTAATATATTATAGCCTTATATGTATAGTTTAAGGAAAATAAATAATTGAAGTGATTGAATATTTGTACCCCAAGATATAACTGGTTTAACCTGTGTTGCTGAAGTAAATTTTTCAGCGTGAACAATAGCGAGGCTCTATAAATAGGCTGCCTCTTCATTTTTCTGTCTGATTTTTCTTTCTTTCTTCTTAATTTATTCCCCATAAAATCTTAGAAAATTCTATTTATTTTCTAAGGCATTAATACTCCAATTAATGAATAAATATATAAGAAAACACTTCAAAGTAATATTTAGAACCTTTTTTCAAACAAATTCTTCAAGATTTTCTTTGAGAAGGAATTAAGGTGAATTCTCCATAACTTATTTTTTGTTATAAATTAAGATTATTGGTTGTTAGATTAGTTGTTTATGAGTTATAGATGATATATTTATATATATGCAATTATAACTTATGATAATGGTTGGTTAGAGGATTAGGGCAAATGGATGAATAGTATGGTAAATAATAGATTTTTTTAAAATATTCTATTTTTTCTGAATAGGATTGATAGATTGAAGTTAGAAACGATGAGTGTAGACTTTTTGAAGCAATAAATATTAAAGATTGAACTTAGAACTTGGTTGGGTTGAAAACCCTAATGTTGTAAAGTAAAGATATGATGTTTCTAAGTTAAAATTATGTTAATTTAAAGTAAATGAAAGTGTTTATGAGTAAGAACTCATGGATAGATTGAGGAATTGAACCTTTTGACCTAGGGTTCTATTGTTTGTGATTATGCTTATTTGGGGATTTCTATGTAGGATGCCTAAGGAATGAAAGGTTTTATACAAGTTATATTGATTTTAAGCTCTGTTGGAAAGATAACTGTTGTAGAGGTGAGTTATGAATATGTTTTGTTTGGTAAGTCTAATTCTTTGAAGGGGCTTACCTATATTTGTATATATATAAATATATGACCATTATTCTCTTGAACAACTATTATTCTGAGTACATAAAAATATTTACACTTTATCTTATAATTCTTTGTATTATCCTTTGTTATTATTAACGAGATTGATCATTGGTTCTTTGAATCAACTCTCCATATGAAATTATATATTGTTATATGAAAGTTTATATGAATTATAATTCATTCTGTTGAAAGACCATTTGGGTCTATTTATTGGTATTATATTTACCTAATTTCTAAAACACTAACTATATAATGATAGAACGCCTTTGCTAATAAGGAAAAAACCATTGGACTGTGTATACCGGTGACTTAACTGACAGAGTTTGATTATTAGTGTCCTACCCATATGGGATTATATACTCTAATTGTGTGTTATGATCAAACATACATATTTATATTAGTGAGGTGACTACCCACTTATGTTAATATGTTGTTCTATCATATATATATTATGTTTACTGTGCCATTTATTGTAGGCACATTATGATTATTGATATCCATATGACCCTGTTAATATATATATGTATGTATATTCTGATCCTTGCACACCGAACCTTTTGAATATCTATTATTACAAATATATTGATTCTTATTTCTTATTCTGAACACTGAACCTCAGGTAAGGCATATCCATAATTCATTGAGTTAAAGGCTCATTACTCTTCTATGAATTTTCAAGTTTTGCTTTGGTTGAGTTGGCCTAGAGGTGAGGTTAGAGCTTCTTGGTTATCCTTGTTATACAAGAAGCTTTTGCATGTATGGTTATTGTATTTCTGATATATGGTATATGTATTATTATTATTCTGTTATAGTTGCTTCGTAGAATGAGAATGTATAGATAGAACTGTGACTGTTGCATATGAAAATACTTTCGGACTTTCCTTTGTTTTAGAAAATGATGATTTAGCAAGTTGTTTCTGATTATTAAAGTTTATTTCTTACTGATAATTGATCAGATGGATTATGTTGTAATAAATGTTTGTATTATGAGTTAATGGATGAATTGTATAGAGATTTCATTATATGGATTCAAGTTTTTGTTGTGTTCTACGGGTTTTCGATGGCCTTAAGCATACCTATGCCTTAGGACCATAACACTTCTGGAATCGGGGTGTTACACTTGCTTGAGACCATAAATCGACTTTTTCAACTCACACACCATATGTTCCTTCCCAGGAACCTCAAATCCTTTAGGTTGAACCATATGATGAAGTGGTTTTCAAAAAAGTGATTTTCATATCCATTTTCATGAAGTTCTAAATTAAAATGTGCAATTAAAGCCATGGTGTTTCTAAAAGAGTCTTTTGCAAATACAAGGGAAAAGGTTTTCAATAAAATCAATTCCCTATGTTTTGGTAAATCTTTTTACCATTAACCTTGCCTTAAACCTATCTTGTTCCCTTTATAATCTTTCTTGTTTTAACATCCACTTGCAACAAATGGACTTAAAACTAGCATACAGTAATACTAGTTCCCACACTTCATTATGAGACATTGACTCTACTTTATCATCCATAGCTTTTTTTCCATGCATCACATTGTGAACTATACATTGTTGCACTATAAGTAATTGGATCTAGGTCTTTTGCAATATCATGATTCACACTCCTCCAAATAGACTTCTTGATCATCAGATATGGCAAGTCTCTTTTATCCATTTTATCTCCTAACAAGAACTTCTTTTATAGGTGGTTGCATATGGTCACGTCCCGATTTCGAAACATGACTGTCCTAGGATGCAGGAGATGTCAGAGGTGATCGATACTCGCAGAACACAATATCAAATCCTATAATCAATTACTTAATTAATATTCAATATGGCTTTGTGTAATCTGTCTATAATTCATTCTATAATTGGCTGCAATTACCATCATCTCATTCTATAACATTAATTAAACTCCATATTATGTTATATATACATAATTACAGTATAACTATGCCATTATACACACCATAAAGTAATCTAAAATATTTACAATAATTCAGTATTAAAATAATTACATTACTATTACAGACACTGCAAAATTCCTCAGGAAATAACAGTCGAGAATCTGCCACCTAATCTGCACCTGAAAAAGGAAAACAACTGAAGGGAATGAGTCTATAATACTCAGTGAATTCAATCTACATCATCTAATGTGAATGGCTAGGATATCAATGAACAATAGGCAAATAATCAATAAATATTAATCTGCACACCGATTACAGAATAAGGAATCAAAATACAGTGAAGGACTGTAGAATCAATAAATAAGTCAGTGAAGCTCAAATCATGTAGATAAGACAGATAATGGACCATGAAACTCATATAACGTATGTCAATCACATATCAATATACATAAGACTGATCAGGTCTTATGGCTAGTACAATTAACCCTTTCTAGCTAGGGTATCCAATATATAATGTGCACATCACCGACGGTATGTACCCGCTACCCCGTCGGATAGGAAGCTCTATCATATCACATTATAACCAATATAAGGATGGAAGCAAGTACAAGGATAACAGTATAAGATAACTATCTCATCAATAATCAATGGCTCGTAGACAAGTCAAATAAGACTGCAAGTAAGCAGTAGATAAACAATAAAGGATACTTAAACAACAACAATAGGTATAACAATAACCATTAGGATGAAACATAAGTTGAACATCAAAAGTCAAATGGTTGGTTCAATTGGCTAGCTAATATCGCTAGCGACAATGACATTCAAATGGTAGGCCTATAGATGAAACAAATGGTAGGCCTATGGCAAATGAACTAGACATTTCATCGAACACTTGGTGTATAACTTTGAATGGATAATTTGGCTAGGTTATGGAGCAACATTGACATTGCCCATACAATCAACAATAAGCTCACAATCAATGCAACTCAATAGGCAACAATTATTCAACAATAAACATCATTAAAAGAATTTAAATGGCAAGTGAAATCAAAGGAAAACATGAACAAATTTTCAAAGGAAATGGCCATCAAACATTCGATCAAAACATGAATTTCAAGGTAGAGTTCCAATGCTCATTCTAAGGCAATAAACATGTTAAATAATGCATATTAAACTCACATAGTACTTCGAACCTCCTTGAAAAATTGATTTGCCACCAAAAACTTCAAAGGAGGCAAAAATCACATTCATCCAATTCTTTGTGTTCTACATCAAATCAATAACGAATTATCCATCCATTAGTCTCCAATTAACATATTCTAAGCTTATTAAATATTAACTAACACTAATTCAAAGATTCAAATCACACAACTTTGAACTATTGTTTGAAATTTAGGGAAAAACTATCAAATGCATCAATTGATGCAATTGAACACAATACCCATTCAAAACATCATCTAATTCATCTAAATCAACCAATAAACCAAAGAAATCAACTCATTACCTTGGTATGGTGTGAAACCCGAAATCTACATGGCAGTGGTTCTTAGAATTCTTTAATTTTCCAAGTATAATTTGTATGGAAAAGTAAGAATCAAAACTTGATTTCAAGTTTTCTTTAAGTTTTCCTTAAGTTTTTGCATAAAAAATGGAGGGAGAATGATGGTGGAGGTTCAGCCAAAGGTGAGGAAGAAGAGAAAAATGGCCAAAAATTCCTAAGGCATACTTATATAGTAAGACAAAATAGGCAAATTACATTTAGGTCCTCAAACTATCCAATAATTAGACTTTGACCCTACTTCCTTCTGTAATTTATTATGTTAATTCTGTCAGGAATTAGATTTAAAATTGGGAACTAAAATGGCTTCTTTTTATTTGTTGTTTATTATAAAAATAATTTCAAAGCCATTCTGGAACTCAAACAGTGGGTTTTCTACAATATCCCTAAAGTTCGACTTATTTACGATTTTGTCATTACTCTTATTTTCAGTATTCCAAAATATTTTTTAACTTTTTCTTTTCACTAAAATTTCACGTATATACATATATGGTTCTTTACCCCCTGGTCTGAATCAGAAATTCATCAGTCAACCGAACTGCTGTTTCTCCGGGCAGTGTAATTAACACCAATATTTTCCAAGACAGTATCATAAATGTAATCTAACTGAGGTTCAAAAATTCTCCTTAATTATATCGGTGTTCTAAATTCGTTTATTAATTATGTTATTGTGTTCTTATGGAAATTTTCTAGGGTATTGCACACGTACTTCTCCATATTAGGAACCTCTGATTGTGGGTCTCTTTTTAGCTTTCTTATTTGAGATTGATATACAACTCACTCATGCACCATATAAAGAGAAACACAATCATTTGGAGGAACAACAGTAACATTACCATTGAAATCCTCATCATAAACATAAAATTCCAAAAACTTAGCATTAGTAGATTCAATAATTGTTATGCCTCGATTAGGATAATAAAACTTATAGCCCTTTGACCGATCTGGATAACCTATGAAGTAACAACAGGTAGTTTTCGGATCAATTTTTTTTTCTAAAGGGTTATAAATTTTAACCTCAGCAGGACAACCCCAAACATGAAAATAATTAAGACTAGGCTTTCGATTGGTCCATAATTCAAAAGGTATTTTAGGTAATGATTTAATAGGTACTCTATTTAAGATATAAAAGGAAGTCTTAAGGGCTTTATCCTAAAGATGTCCAAGAAAATTGCTCCTAGCCATCATGGATTGAACTATGTCCATGAGAGTACGATTTTGTCTCTGCCACACCATTTTGATCAGGGTTACCAAGCATAGTATATTGGGCAACAATCCCACGTTCTTGCAAATACATGGCCAATTGTCACATCCCCACTTTGGGATATAACAATTCTAGGGAAATGGTTAGCTTAAGACTACCGGATCCCGTAGAAACCATCCTAACTTCCAAATTAATAACTCATAAAATTATTTACGAAAATTTCGCTAGAGTGTCCTTTGTAACTATAATAATCCCAAGTTTCGACTCATTCAATTAATAATAAATACAACCTGCAAGGAAACTAGCACTTTTAAAATCTCACCTTATACTCTCAGATTCCATTCCTCATATCACATTTTCGTACTTCACTTAACAAACCATTATATATATGCAGTAATTTAATTAAGGTTTAAATATTTTTAACTAGCGTTAGCTAAATCATTAACTCAGTATTTATACATGCTCAATACTAATGACAAAATCATGAAGCAATTCTAGAGTAACAAAATACAAATTTTTTACAGATGAGGTAGTTATATAGATACTGTCAATTCCAAGCTTGGATGAAGGAGATGAGCTGAAACCACCACTATCTACTATAGACTTGAAATCATTGAACCACAAGAGGGTGAGAAATTAATCTTAGTGAGTAATACATATATTATCTTATTCGTAAGACTAAGTGAGGGAATTGTTCACAAGAAAGATAATAATAACATGAATATATATATAAAATATACAATAACAATAGGGGTCATTAGTTAATTAAATATTCCTAAAAATGAGGTTATTCAACATGTAAGTTCGGTTATCAATATCTTCACATTGGCATTAAAGATACATATCATATTATATTATCATAAAAATGACAGAATCATTATTGATTATTTAAACAAAGGCTACAATCCGATAGCATGCTATT
>CANXYC012491539.1:0-30729 GCA_948193065.1 Aleurites moluccanus | reverse complement strand
GTCGGCTCCCCATTTACGATAAACAAAAATATAAATGAGGTTGGATTCCACGGACATTTTCCATCATGTATGTTATGTATGTTTATGGATGATTATGTGTAATGTGACATTTTATATAGATTAAATAAATGACCTGCATGTTAAATTAGTTTATATCAGCTCATTGAGTCGAACGCTCACCCCTGTTCAAATATTTTTCCAGGTTCTGGGTCGAGCTTAAAGAGATTTAAATTTTTAAGTTGAGTATTCCTGCCTCTTAATTCACAGGCAGTAAAATTATTTAATATACTATGTCATTATTTTATGTTCACTGTATTAAATCTTTAGAGCTCCGCATTGTTATTCTCAATGTCAAGTTTATGGTTTTTCTGTTAAGCAAAACTTAATTGATGTTAAATTATGAGGATTATGTTGAATATATGAGCCTATAGTTCTTGTTGGTGACAGTTATAGCTGTCATATTACAGGTTTTATTGTTCAGTGATAAGTCAGGCTTACTACGGGTTCCGGAAGTCTTATGCTTTCCCGTTCCCTAGTGTCGGTCACGTGCCCAATTGAGGTCGGATCGTGACATATATGATAGTCTTGATGGATAGTGATTTAATTTGTGTTTAGACTTTACTTAACAGGTAGGTCGTAGTCTTGATTTTATGACAGTTACAACTGTCATATTTCAGTTTTGTCGTTTAATTAGATGTCAAATTAACTGGAAATTTTAAAAATTTTATACTTTTTCATTTCTTAGTGTCAGTTATGTGCCCAATAAAATTGAGACGTAATACTAAAAGTATATTTTTATTTTATATACTCAAATTAATTATTGAAAAGATAATAATAACATCAACAATAATAATAAATTTTCCACTAGCTATCAGATTAAATTTTTTTAATCAGTGTCAACTGTACAGTGTAAACAAAGATTAATCTTATATTTAATGTGATAAGAAAATAGTTCATGGATTAAAAAAAAAATAGATTGCCCATAAAATAAAATTAATTTTTGGTATGCACAAGGAGAGAATAAGCCAAGTAACTTGTAGACAAATTTGTTCAACCAGAGTCACATCTTTGTAGCCAAAATTACATTCATTATCCATAAAAATGGGCCAATTTAAACACAAGGGTTGGCATTTTCTAGCCCAGCCCCTGACCCCACTCTCTTCCCCGGCCCTAATTTTTTTAGCCTCGCTGGATCTATTCCTTTGTTGGCCACTCTCTGTCCTATAAGGATAAATGCATTTTTAATGTGATTAGATTGGAGTTGGGTGGGGACTAAGATTTTAGGGCTTGTGGAAATATCATTAAGAACCACTGGAGTTGGGCCTACTGGCTGCTGCCCTATCCGAGTACGTTGATTTTAGGGAATATTACATAAATATATTATTTTTATTTTTTTTATTTTTATGATTATTTTTTTAATTTTTATTATTTTTTAATATATATTTAGTATATATTTAATATATGTGTAATATATTTTTAGTATATATTTGATATATGTCATATTTTAAAAAAAATATTTTTAGATATGTAATATTTTTAAAATAGTAAAAATGAAATATTTTTTTATTTTTTTCGATATTTTTAAAAAAATCCCTAGATTTTACCTTATGTTTTTCTTTTTTCTGAGTAAAGCTTATTTATGATTTCCATACAAATCTCGCATTTTCAAATCTAATTCAAGCTCCATCAAATATAGGCTTAATGCATATATATTTTTTAAAAAATTTTTATCAAATTTTATCTTAATTTTAAAATGAACTATAATTATGGTTAATTTTCAATGTGAGATAAAAATTGTGTTTTACCTAATGTGGAGCTAATATAATTACAAATTGTGGGACTCACTTGTATCTTTGAAATGATTAGATCATAGTTACTATAGTTAAATCTAATTTCCTTCATTATATTATTGAAATCTCTAATATTAAATAATAAAAAAATATAACATTTTATTCATATTTTACAAAATCCTAGAAATCAACAATATTCAAATTACATAAACTATAATTTAAAATCAATACATCCCATGTTATATATCAAGGTTAAACTTTTATTTTGATATCCGGTCCAATTCAATTTTAATATATTTATTTATTAATGAAATAAATACGAACTTTAATTTTCAACTGCATATTATTATTATTATTATTATTATTATTATTATTATTAACTTTTCTTTTATTATTATTAAAATAATAATAATAATAATTTTTCTTTTATTTTTATTTTTAATTTAGTATAAAAATTTAATAAAAGAGACATGTAAAGTGTCCCGCCCAATATCTGAAGCGGGATGAATAGAAAATTTCTTTGGTGGGGTGCCCCGTTGCCGTTAATAATAGTTATAACATTGTAGAATTGTAGGGATGCAAAAAAAAATGAATTTTGGGCACATTTTATTATTTTCATCCCCGTCTTCGTATGTTAAAATCTCATATCATCCCTATTCTATTTTCCAATGTGTTTTAATCTTGGTTTCCCATCCCATCTCCATCCCTATAAGTATTGAATCCCATGAGACCCATAATATACAATTTTTTTGTATAAAAATTAATATTATACCTCATATATTTTATTTATTTATTTTTATTTTGAGTTATATTTAACATAAAAAAAATAAATAAATTAAAAAAAAAACTTTCAATAAGAAAAAATAGATATTTAATTAAATAAAATATAATTTTCTAATAAATTTATTAGAATTCTTGACTATAATTAAAAAATTAATTTTCATATAAACTTATTAGAATTTTTTATTATACAACTATACTCTAAAAAATGATGTTCATTGATTGAAATATTAAAAATTAAATAAAAATAAATATTGATGATAACATATAAATTGTAACAAATAACTATTTAAAAAATTAATGTTATAAAATAAGTAATTAGTCACTAAAAGATCGAATATCTATATTTCAGTGTATAATAATAATTTTTTTAAATCTTATACATTTTTCTGTAAATTATTACTATTATTATTATTATTATTAAATTTTTTCTATAATTTTTTTGATAATTTAATTATTTAATAAAATATTTAATAATTATATTTTTTAAAGTTAATCAGTAATCATTAATTATATTTTTTACAAGTTAATCATATTATGAAAAGATAATTATTATATATATATATATACCCAATTTGTCAACTCTTTTGGAAATGATAAAAAAAAAATCCCTGTTCATAAAAGAAAAACTCTCATATGAATTGTATTATGATTGAAATTCTAAAAATGAAAAAAAAAAAGAAGAAGAAAAGCCTAAGAAATTAATTTCTAAAAAGATATAGCATATAATTCATATTTCCGCCTTATATCCATTAAAAAAATTGAGTTTTCTCCGTCCCTGTTTTATTTTCTAATTAAAAAGAAAATTCCTCGCTTTGACGGGACGAGTTAAGGCGAATCCCCACTGGGATATAATATTTTACCATTTCTATCAAACCGTTTTAAATGATGAAGTATGAGTTTCGTAAAAAAATAATATATTTTCAATCTATATCAGGTATTACATAAGATAAAACACACATCATTATCTCAATTTTGAACATTTGTTACAAATATAATTAATTTTAAAAATTAAGTTCACTCTAATGAAAATGAACATCAAAGATCAAAATAAAAAAAGAAAAATGAGATTATAAGAAAAAAAAAGAAAAGAGATTGATGATTCAGCGATTACAAGAAAGAAAAAAAAAAGAAAAAAAAAAAGGAAGAAAGAATAACTTTAAAAGAGAGAGAGAGGAAAAAAAAAAGATATATATCATTCAGATTGAATATAAGATAGAGTCTATAGTTGTTGAAGTTAGCAGCGAAATTAGAATTTTAAATTTAGGAGGCCAAATTATACAACACTAAACTCTAATATATTAAATCGTAATTTTATATATATAAATATATTTTGTATTCATATAAATATAGGAATAGAATAGTAGATGAATTATTTTTAAAAGGAAAGGAAAAAAAATAAACTCATTAATTCAATGACAGTAACCCATTTAATAGATTCTTGGAGGAGGTCAAACAAAAAAAGCAGAGGAAATCTAGAAGTGAAACAAAAATTGCTGTATATGGTGGGAATTTGCACCTGCAAAGCTGTTTATTTTAGCTAAAATAACAACTTCATGTAAAGGCTTTTAGCAAAACAAGAGAAGAAAAGAAAAGAAAAATAATAGGGAGCTAATGTAAAAATTAAGAAGAGATTGAATTTCAATCATTATACATAAATTTTTTTTAGTCTAGCTCCTGTAGAACTCTATGTAGTTGCGCCCTTGGTTCAAGTCAAGAATCCTTGCTACTGTTTCTTTTCTTCTCATTTTTTTTTCTTCAAGAGTTACTATTGTATATGCTTAATTTGATGAGCGTTTTCGTCTTTTTATTTTTTGAATTTTTTATTGGGTGCTTTTATCACTTTGAATTTTAAATTGGTTGATTCTATTCATTCTTTTTCGGTTCTTACGATTCACATATAAATCTCAGTTGATTTCAATTCACCCACCAGAATCGAATTGATACAAGTAATCCAATTTTAATGACAGTGCAAGAGGAGGTATATAAGGTTAGAGTGTAGGACTGAATTTGAAATTATATGAAAACACTTAAAAATTTATTAAAAATAATTTAAGGGTCTGTTTATTTTAATCATAATTGCAAAACTACTTCTATATTATTGATTTTTTAGTTCTGTTAAAAAAATATTTTAGCCTACATTTATTTGTAAAAAATAATTTATTTATAGAAAATATATTGTGAGAAAATTTTTAATAATATTGAAAGTTATTTTCTAACATTTAGAATTTATTAGAAAATATTTTTTCTCATAAGACTATAAAATTTTAAAACTAATAAAATTTTATTTATTATTTATTATTAAATATAAAAAAAATGAAAAAAGTAAATTTTAACAGTGGTCTATAATTGATTGCTTGTGACAGTCAAGGATAACCAATTATAATCAACAGCTAGGGTACTAACCACTGACTGTCCATGTCATCCAAAAAGGAGAAGTGCACTAAAACTTGCTTCTAAAGTGATATTAAGAGAATAAGGGGGAAAATTGGTGGGTGACATTGACATAAATAGAGTTGGATAGAAGAAGATGAGAATAGGGAGGGAGGGTATCAGTCAGTTGTCGCTGTCTATTACAAATCAACTGTCTATAGGAGACTGTTTGTTATGGTGTTGTATTATTGTCATGTGACTGCTGATTAGTTGCTTCCGTCCGTCGGCGCTTTTCAAGCCTTTTTTTCCCGTATTTACGGCCCACTCTTCTCTTCTTCCCTCTTTTTATTTTCTCATCCTTATAATCCTAATATTTTGTTTACCTCTGAAACAATAATACTCTTAAATTTTCTCAAAAAAAAAAAAAAAAAAAAAAAAAAAGGAAAACTCTTAAATTAACTAATATGAATTTTACTTTGTATATTTCATATATAGCTTTCGATTATTAAAATAAGGTGTTTAATAGTCAAATTGGAAGTTTCAAAATCAAATTTTATTGAAAAGTATCAAATTTTTAAGTCAATCAATTTTTTTAATATTTGACAATAAATTAAAATTAAATTTTAAAATATTTCAATTGATTTTTTTTATAGATAGTAAATTGATACTTATTTTGAGTTGAGTTAATTTTTTTTATAAAATCAATTTTAATTTGATAATAAAATTTTAATTTAATAATTGATTTTTCAAACACTCATAATATTTTTAAATTAATTTTTATATTTATTGAAATTTTATTGTTCCTTGTAGATTTGAGAATCACTCCACATTAGATATTTACATTTACGAGAAACGAACTTGAAATGATAGTGTGATAGGCTCTTCCGGTGGGTGTGTTCTTACTGATCGGTTATCTTCCTGCCATCGTTTTCTTAATCATCCATACATTCGACCACTGGCTAACACTCAAATAATTATTTTTACGATATAGCATGTCATAAGTTCAAATTAGAAATTTTTATCATTATAATATATATATAAATATATATGATATTTCTTATTGAATTTTTTTTTTAGGATATTTGCATAAATAGTTATTAAAAATTGTATAAAAAAAAAATCAACACTATCAAATCTAAATATTCAATCATTCAATTAATTATCAATTTAAATGAACTTTTAAGTTGTATTTGAATACATGAATTTGAACTTAAAATTTTGATTTCAAATCTCATATTTCAAATTTACAGTTTGAATTCTATAAATTTATAAATTTTTTATTTGGAAAGTATAAAAAAATTTTAAATTTAAAAAAAAAATAAAGATTTGAAGTTAAAGATGAAAACTGTAAATTTGAAATAATTAGATAAAAAAAAAATATTTGAAATATTAAATTTTTGAATGATTAAATTTTACTATAAATAAATTTAAATTTATTTAATTTTAATGTTTCAAACAAAGATTTGATCCAAATTCAAATTTATGATTCAAATTCTTATTATCCAAACAAAATATAATATTATTTTAAATCTTGAAACATGAACATGAATTCAACAAGATGATGATGATTAGGTTTTGTGCATGGTTTTTGAATTCTCTTTATTATTTTTATTAATATATATATTATCAAATAATAAAATAATTTATGAATTTACTAATATGTACTAATCCAAATTAGTTATTAAAATAACATGCATAAGGGGGAAATTGAAAAAAAAAAAGAAAAAAAAGGAAAATAAAATACATTTAGTTGATTTGCAGTTGAAGTACAATTGTCTGAGGAAGAAGGCATGGTGGAACAGTAGTAAATGATGAATGAAAAAAATTGCCACATGGATGGCAAGTCCCTATTATTATATTGTTCAGACTGCGTTTGCTCATTGAGTTGTAGTATTCCTTCTTTAGTATACAAAAATCGGGGCCATATTACACCTAACTATGTATTTACATTTTCCGTTGATGTCCTTTGCTAAACATCATACACAATATTCAATCTATTTATAGCTTCTCATGTCAATTTTAAAGTAAATGCAATGATTAGTCTTATATAATTATGATGAGATACATATCTACTAGCTTTTTTCTTAAAAAAAAAAAAAAAATTACCATTTTATAACAAAATCTATTATTATTACCGATTTATACCAATAGCGCATCTGATACTCACGCTGTCTGACACAGCGTATTCAATACTTGCATTGTCTGACTCAGCGCATCCAATACCTGGGTTGTCTGACACAGTGTATTCAACACCCGCGCTATCTGACGCAGCACTGACCTATATTTTATTTATTTTTTATTTTTTTTAAATTAATATTTTTTAAATTTTTTATTAAATTAATTTAAAAATACATGTCTCCAATTTTTTAAAATGCTTCACATTTAAATAAAATATTCTAAATATTAACTTAAAATGTTACGCAAAATAATATTAATAAAATGAAAATAACTTTTTAATATTTCTAAGTTAATATTAAAAAGTTTAAACAACAATCAATTACAAAATAAAAAAAAATAATTAAAAAAAAATAACTTACTGATTGTGCGGTTAAATGAAAAATATTTGGGAAGTTAAAAAATTAAAGAGTCTAAATCTAACAAAATATTATTATAAATAATTAATTTACAAATTGATAAAAAAAATAACACTAACAAATTTAATATTATGTGTGTAAATCATTAATTTTAACTAAACTTTCTAAAATAAATAATTTAACAATAAAAATATAATACATCAAAAATATTTATTTTTAAAATTTAATTATTTAATTAAATAAATTTAATACTATGATGATTTTAATAAAAATACTATTAATTAGTTTTAGGTATTAATTTTAAAAAAAATTATTTACAGATATTATGCTAACTGGAACAAAAAAAAATTAGAGGCACGTATTTTTAAATTAATTTAATAAAAAATTAAAAAAATATTAATTTAAAAAAAAATAAAAAATAAAAATATAGCGCAGTCGTTGGATGCGTTGCATCACAATGCTGGCTTTGGATGCACTGCGTCAGATAGTGTGGATCCTGCGTCAGACAGAGCGTATATTGGATGCGCTGTGTCAGACAGGGCGAGTATCGGATGCAAAGCTCTGGGGTTTAGAGACCTAGAAAAAGCTCTAATTTAGCTCTTTCTCATCTCCTTCATTTTTATTGTCTTAGGTATTGAAAGGTAAACATTATCCATTTTCGTCCTTTTTCAATCAGCGGTGGGCTACAATCCCTTCATGGGTTGGAGCAGTCTACTTGAAGGTAGGAAAAATCCTCGAACAAGGTGTTAGATGGGAGGTCAGAAATGGGAAGTCAGTAGCTTGTAAAGAGGAATCGTGGTTGCCAACTCGATTTCCCTTTAAATCAATAGTCAAGCAAAGGGCAGATGAGTCTGTATTTTGGGTCTCACAACATTCTGGTTCAGGGAATTCTCAATGTCTAAAACAAAATTTTGAAAATAAGGATGTTGAGACAATTTTAGCTCTTCCTTTTAGACTCATAAATGCAGACTATAAACTATTCTGGCACCATACCAGAAGTGGTAAATATACAGCTAGGTCAGGCTATTGTATTACCAGGGAGCTTAAAATGGGAGAAGGGCATGTTACAGTAAACCCCCAAGATACAAGATTATGGAAATGGTTTGGTCTTTGCTCGTGTACGTTTTTTGTAATGGAGATTCATCATGGATAGCCTACCTCTGGGGTCAATCTTAGCTTGTGGACATTCTGAATGCTCTTACTCTTGTAAATTTTTTGCAGGTGTTGAGAACTCAAACCACCTCTTCTTTTCTTGCCTTAAAGCTGTTGCGGATTTGTTAAATTCACCATTCAGACTTCGATCATCTTTTATCTTGGGGGATAGTCCTAAAGATTGCAGGCTTAATGTTGTTCAAGCAAGGGCTTAATCTAATGATAGCAAGGAACTAATTTCTCTTGCAGTTTATATCTTATGGCAGCTTTGGAAAACATGCAACTTCCTAGTTTTTAGGGATGAGAGCCAAAGCTTTCCACCGGAAAGATGAACATCAACAAGTTTTGTTAAGTCACAGTAGCTTAGTGGAGTCACAGGAGGTTCAACAAACCAGATTAATGACCCATGGCCATTGGAGTCCTCCTTCCCAGAGTGTAGTCGAAATCAGTTTCGATGTTGCTGTCAGTAATCTCCATAAAGTTGGAAGTATTGGTGTCCGTACTAGAAACCATCATCATAAAGTGTTCTGGTCAATTAAAATAAAAGCATTCCATTCCAGACTGATCCTCAAACTCTTGAAGACTTGGCCCTTCGCGAAGCAATTGTCTTGGCAATGAATAAAGGCTACTCACAGATTATAATTGAGTAAGACTGCAAATCTGTAATTCAAGTTGCTGCAGGTTAACTTTCTCCTAATCTATCCATTGTGAAGGAATTATCTCTGATGCTTCCCTTGTAATTCAAAGCTTTCAAGCATGTTCTTTTGTCCTTGTTAATAGGGAATGTAATTGGACAGCCCATGGTTTGGTTAAACAAGCACTTAATCTTAATTTTTGTGTAAATTTTCAGCTCAAATGAGTTGGTTTAGAGGTATGTTCGTTTGTAACAAAGCTTCTCACTTAATGAATATATATCTTTTTTGGAAAAAAAAAAAAAAAATCAAATGCTTGAATTTGGAAAGTTGTTCCATTCATCAAATCAAATAACCATTTACTTTGATTAAAAGAACTGGCCGATCACAATGTGCCATCTATGCTCTGAAAATAGCCAATCAAAAGAGGAATGACGTACACTTGATAATACAATGTATTATTGTATTATTAGTTTTAATTAATATTATTTATTTTAAAATTATTGTAAAGCAAATTATTATTGATTACACGTGTATGTCTCCACTATCTACGTGTTTCCCTGTAATTGAGAAAATTAAGTGGTGGTTGGATCATAAACCAATATAATTCTAGTACTATAAAATCTATCATTGATGGTGACAAATGATAATTTGTATTCCCACCATTAATTATTCTTTTATTTTTTTTATATTTTTATAAATGGGTAAATTACATTTACTTTAATTTTATGAACACTCATCTATTTTTTTAAAAATAATACAAAAACCTTTTACTAATGAACTTTCAAAAATATAATTTATTATTTTACTCAAAAGTAATAAAAAAAAAAACAACTCTTTGTCTGCTCTATTAATTTGCACAATAACTTATATTCAACCATTTTTAACATATAAATTTGAAGATTAATCTAGTTGTGAAATGCACTTAGTTTTCAATTTTTTTTATTAGAATTTAAATTTTAATGCTGTTAATTGAATTAGAGAAATGGATTTTGGTAAATTTGTGTTTTTGTATATTTTTGGAATAAAAAAGAAAAAAACAAGAAATTGGGGGTGAGATAGAACATGAAGTGGTTATGCTCACCAAGTAAGAACCCATTGAGCTTTTAATCATTGGGCCTAATACCGCTATGTCTTACAAGTTGGGTAGTGAATGGAATGGGTCGAGTTTAGACTTTCTCTGTCTTTTGAGAAGAGAGTTTGGACTTTCATAGAAAAAGGAATAAAAGGAGTAGAAACTCCTATGGATTAACATTAGCAGGTAAAGCATGACTTTTAACCATGAATTATATATATATATACACTTTTTCCAAGTGATATTATGTACAATGCAGTTATTAATTATAAACGTTAAATATTACAATCTCATACACACGCAAAAGCGAGGTTTGAACATAAAACCTATGAGTTCCATACCCGAATCTTAACCTTAACTGCTTGTATATACTCCCCAAAGTAAAAATCATCATCATTTTTCAAATAATTCTTTACATGACAAGGTATATTAATTAAAGTTAATATATAATTAAATAAGTTAATCATTTATGAGTTACAAGAGTCTGGCTATTCTAGCAAATGAACATATACATATGAAGAAAGTTAAAGAAAAAAAAAACAAAGAAGAAAGGAACAAATGAAAAACAAAATTTGATAACACCCATAAGCTATAAGTTTGCTAGTTAGAAAGGAGACTATGAAGTGATGGTTATGAGTTACGGAGTATGGAAAAGTCCCATTTGCTACATATTTTTCCATCCCATCACTCAGTGATGTGTAATGCACTCTAATATGACTTCTCCTTTAGTTTCTGCAATTTGTTCCTTTGTCACACTTTCTGTTTCTTCCTTTTTCTTGCCCCATAATACACCATAAAGCCCACCCACAAGCAAAATAGCCCCACCAACACTGCCATGGAGATGGACCTTCTGTCAATTGTTATTGTCTATATATACAATTATTAATATCATTTAATTAACATGGTGCTATATATATACCTTCCCCAATGAAGAGTTTCTTTCCACACTAACGTTGAGAAAATGGCTGTTATGATAAGTGCTAATGGAGTGAACATTGATGCAAATACTGGTCCTTTCTTCTCTATTGTCCATACTTGCAACCAGTAAGAAATTCCATTCACTGTTATTCCCTGTCATGAAAAATATACTTAAATATTAATATACATTAAAAACTATTTATATACATGTGTATATTTATGATAATGAGCTAACTGGTTAGTGAATGAGACATTCTCCTATCCCTTGGGAGGAAATTGCAGCCAATTCTAGAGAAAAAAGAAAAATAACAACAATAAAAATTTCCACTTTGCATTTCCAAATAGTGGGATTGCTTAATGCGTACTAATCTACAGTAGTTGAGTAGATTTATGGGTCCATCAATCAAGATTTCCAGTAGTCTAATGCAACAAAATTGTCAAAGAAATTTAAAGACATGTAGTATATAACTTTAGATTAAAGCCAATTAACTTTAATTTACCAAAAAAAGAAATTATACTTCAATTAGTAAAATAATCATAGAATGGCTTAAGTGAAAACTTGAATTTTTTTTTTTCCTTTCTTAGCAGAACATACCTGCCCAATCATCCCAATTATATTTATTTCCTTTAGTTTTTGGAGGTTGCGTGTACTAGGTGTTAAATCCATATCTCTTTAAAAACTTTAAGTGCACCAACCAAGTTTTGCTTTCTTGTCTAGTAATCATCCATTAATTGTGAAATCGTCATAAATTTAAAGACAAAAAAAATTATCTAGAAAAGTTAATATGAAATGAAGTGTATGCATATATCAAAGAGTGTTATAGTGGATGATATAAAGGACATACACAATAGGCCACAGCCAGAAGATGAATATCCCATCCAATCTTCCAAGTTGAAGGATTCCTCTCCACAGCACTGGCCCAAAAAGCTGATTGTATGCAGCAGAAGAAGCATTGCAGAGCAGTGAGACGCAGTTTTGCTGGATATTGCTTCAGAATGGGACCCTAAAACCAACAACAGAGGAATTAATATTATATTATATAAAAACTAATTAGTCACTGTGAGATTGTGAGTTTGAGCTTAGTTAGAGACTAATTAAACCAAAAAAAAAATGTTAATCGTCAATCACCTGTAAGACAAACCACAAAGACCAAAGTATGTTGGCTGAAATCATAAGGAGAGGACCTTTAATCCATTGTTGTGTAGAGCAACAGCCTTTCATTGACGGGTCTGGAATATGATCAGAAGTGGACTGATACCATCTCATGAACTTTAATGGAGGTCCTTTCACAAAAGCAAACACTATAGCCCCAGAAACTGTTATAGCAGAACCCAATACCTTTGCAATTCCATGTACATGCCTTATGGAAATAATTTCTATCCTGAAATTAATTTATTATTCAAAAGCCAATGAAGTCATCTGCAAAGAAAAAAATATATTAATTAATGAACTTACCTCAATAGGGCAGCCATTATAAAAGTTATGGCAGGAATTATGTTAGTGGTTGCAGCCGCAAATGTTGCGGTTGTGTTGTTGATTGCAAAATAGTAGAGGTTCATACTCAGAGTAAGTCTGCAAAATTGTGATAAACAAAAATTGATTTCAATTAACCAATGAACTTTAACTCAGTAGCAAGGGAATCAATTTCCAGGCTATAAGGTTACGGCCGGTTCGAACTCTAATCGGAATCAAATTTTTATTTAAAAAAAGAAAAAGAAAAAAATGATTTCAATTAGTCCCTACCCACAAAAGGAAACAAAGAAGATTTTGCAAAGTAACCTATTTGACAGAGGAGGTGCATTCTTGCTGAAACCCAAAATTCACCAAAAAATAATTAGAATTAATAAGCAATTAAATTAACCCTAAAATTAAAGGGAAAAGAGAGAGAGAGAGAGAGAGAAACCTTTCAAGAAAGAAAGCAAAAGGAGCCAATGTAATTGAGGCAAAAACCTGGCGATAAACAACAAAAACAAAAGGGTTCATTCCTTTAGCAATTGCTGCCTTAGAGAACAAAGCCATGCCTGCATATACAAATTGTATAAAGAGCATTGCAATGTAAGGTTTATGGTTCTCCAAAACATTGGCACAGTCAAGTAGACTCTTCATTCTTTGCACTATTTTAAAATCTACTTTGATACTATTACTACTCTTTAGAATTACAAGCTCTTCAATATATAGACTTGTGTTGCACTCACATCTCTCCTTTTTGGATACCCACTTAAAAAAATTTCAAGTATATATCTTCTTCTACATGTTCTCCATTAATAATGTCTGATGCAAAAGTAAAGGACAATTCATTATTGATATAAGTTTTATATGAATACGAGCAAAAACTGCACTGATATTAATTTATGTACAGAACGAGAAGGAAAAAAATGACAATACATTATTATTATATATATAAATAAATAACGATACAAAATAGTAAACTATTATATAAATATATAAGCGGAAACTGCATTGATAATTTTTCACTTGCAAAACTATATAAAATATTTTAAAAAGATTTCATCATACATTAACACATTTTGGATTGGCTTACACTTTCTAATTAAATGCCTTAATTATAAAACAGGTTAGGTAGTGAATAATGATTATTGTATAAAATCTTATACTAATTTTTCAGATAACATTAATAATTTAAGATATTATAATTATCAGAAAATATCATTCGAAATATTTTAGAATATTAAAAAAAATCATATAATCAACTTGAATTAATTTTAAAATTAAAATTGAGTTGGGTATTAATAATTTTAGAGAAAATGTTAGGTAAATTTAATTCACATATGATTATAAACTACTAATAATTATTAAATATTATTAAGTAATAATTACCTATAAAGTTAATATTTAAATTATAATATTTTTATTATAATATATCAAATCATTATTGATAATTCATAATATTACTTTATGGAAATTTTTCATAATTTTGTTAGTGATGAAACTAATAAAGACAAGACTTTATATACATCTTGTTAAACTTATTCAAAATCTTTATTTTTTTTAAGGTGATGGACTTATTTAATATGTATATTTTTTATAAATTAATTTTAAAATTTCATCATAAAATATAAATATGTCTTATTATTTATATCACACCGTATTAATAACTTGCTCAAAATCTTTGTTTAGCCATAATACACAAATTTAAATTAAGTAATGTAGATGTAGGGATGTGGCTATGTTGTCGAGCACTAACACGCGTGTGATCAGTTATTAATTAATTATATTCTTGATTAAAATGAGTAATATCGGAGACTAAGAGCAGCATTATAATTAGGCACCATTAACTAAAAACGAGGTAATAACCGACAAAATCTCCATCATATTATTGGCATCATATATAATTTTAATAGATAAATTTATTTTAAATTTTGTATATTTTTATAAAAATTTAAAGATTAAATTGAAAATATGGTATAATGTTTTATATTTAATTTCACTTTTTCTTTAAATTAGTATAAAAAATATTATTTTTAATTTAATTTTAAAATAGAATTACAAAAAAAAAATAAAAAATTATAATAGGATTGACAAAAAAAAAATATAATTATAAAATCATGCAAAGTTCTGAATAAATATATATATTAATCCTTATATATAATAAGGTTCCTTTAAATTATCTTGACTGCCCTGAGTTGTTATAATTATAAAACTTGGATTAATTTTATCTGTTTTTTTTTTTTTTTTACTTTTCATTATTTTAATATTAAATTTCAGTATATGTAAAAAATTCATTCAATTTTTATTTTATTCCGATAACATCATCATTGGTAGGTTTTGCTAAAATTTCAACTAAAATTTTGACATAATTATAATCAATTGAATTTTTTAATAGTTGTATAATTAAAAATGGACGGTACATGTGTTATAATTAAGTTATTATCTTAACAACAAAAGGTCACAAACAATTTGCAAACTCAACATAAATTTACTAATTTTAACTTATCCACAATCTACTTGAATTTACATAAAAATTCAAATGACATGAACCCATTAAGAGTCAATAAAAATAAAATAATATATATCTTTTGCGAAAAAATTTAAATTTTTTTACCATAATAAAAAAATATAAGTTAATCTTTAATTTTTACAAACTGGTAACCTTAATTTTATTATAGGATGAGACTACTCTAGAAATGAACAAAATTTAAATTTCATCGATAAAATTAATATTAAAAAAATTAAATTTTGCAAATTAGTTTGAATTTAATTTAAAATTCTTCTTGAAAATTAACTCAATTAAAATTCGTAAGATATGATCCGTTTGCTGTCTCTATCCAATAATCAGGTACTTATCTTATAGTGTATAAAATTAAATATTTAATTCTCATTTCTCTTTAAAAATTTAACATAATAATAGAAATAATTTTTTTCAACAACTAATGTTATACTCATATTTTCAAAGAAAATGAGTTATAAGTAATATTTTTTTATTAAATTAAACATTAATTATGTGCATCCCATTTTAGATAAAACTCTACAACATATTTGTATATATTTATGTATGTGTTTGTATGTTATAGTTAAAATTGTGAATAAAAAAAATTAAGTAAAATTGGAAGTTAATGATGATATGAAAATCTCCTGATTTAGTGAGTCATGTAGTGGAACTTGGTAAATGCAAATGAAGGTACGGACCTAACCAAATAGCCTTGTTGAGTGGGTGTGCACTGAAAAAGCTATTTGGATTCCTATGGCACAAAACAAGGCCACCAAATAAAAAGGTTTTGATGGGAGAGATGCATGGGCTCTCGACCTCATTTGGTGCAGACATGTATACCTACACAAAGACTGAGCGACCCTTGTTTAAAAGGGTTAAGAGTTTATTATAATTTTTTTTTTATCTTAATTAATATATATTTTAATATGATTTTAGATTTAAAATTATATAAAAAACAATAAATTTATGTTACATAATCTGAGTTTTATATATTTATTGGTTTATATAACTTTAAGTTTAATTTATCTAATATAATTTTAAATTCAAAACTAAATAATAAATAATGGATTCATATTTCATAACATCTATTAGCAGAATTTATACATTAAATTTAATGAACTATTGTTAAGTCTGGAGGCGCTATGGCCCTTTAGACCCAATTATAGTTTAGTCCCTGTATCTACATGTCAAACTCGCTAGAACGAGACAATATAATTATATATACACTAACAATTTTCTAAAATATCAAATATAAAATTAGTTCAATATCTAAAAATTTATTTTTCTATCAAATATTCTAAGGACATTATTTAAGAGTGGTTATATCAAACAAAATATAATTATAAAATAATTATGTTAAAAAAATATAAATAAAAAAATATAAAAAATAAACTGAATAAGAAAAAAAAAATATATTAATAAAATTATATTTTATTATAATTATTATCATTTTAAATAATATGTCTAAATCTCAATTTTTTATTTATTTATTTTATTTTTAAATTTATTTATTTAATATTATTTAAATTATCAATTCTTAATTAAATACTCGTTAGAAAAATTATATAAAAATATAACTATTTTAATTTGTATACTTTATACAAAGTTATAAATATGAACAAATATGTGAAAAAAATCAATTTCTATTATTTTAGATTTTAAGTGCTAGGTTGATAGAGAAATGTTGTGATTATGATAACAATTTGTGAGTGATGACTCACAAAAGTGAAAGTGTAAAATGCGGCATCCATTAAGGCAGAACTTTGAGTTCGACAAGACTATTGCTCTTTTTCTTTTTCTTTTTCTTTTATTTTTTAATATATAATTTAAAAAGATATGTATCATAATTTAATATAATTTAAAATTAACTCGATTTAATTTAATAAAAATATGAACAAAAAACTTTTATAAAAATGTGAATGAATTTTTTGTTTTGAAATTTATAAAATCATCATAATTTACAGGGATGAGACTACTCTTAAATTCAGATGAATTTGAGCTACCTCAGCCAAAAAATTATCCTATTAGTTCAAAGAAATTTTTTTATTTGGCCCATTAAAATTTAATTTTTTATATTTTTAATTCACTCAGTATTAATTTTATAAAAAAATTTATACTTATATGAAAAATTTTAATTTTTGATCTACTTAAAATTATTTTTCTACTTCGTCCCTGATAATTTAATCAGATTGTTCTATATTTATATATATATGTCAACATACTCATCTATAAGACTAACCCAATCTATAATAATTTAGAAATAAGATGACAGTCAAAATTATTTGAACCAAAAAATATCTATAATCCAATGTTTAAAAGAAGGGGAAAAAATAATATTCCAAACTAATGACCCATTTTTCACCTCTAATTATTTTAGTATAAGAGAATGAGAAGTTTAAAATAAACTAAGATGGGAAGTTTAATACTCCCTCCATTTTTTTTATCTGTGGTTTTTTACTAAACACACAAATTAAGAAAGAATTTAATTAGGAGCTAAAATTACTTTACTGTCCATTGATATCTAATAAAACATGTATGCTTTAATTACAAAATTAATTTTATTAATACTATGCTTTATTAAAAAAAGAAAAACAATTTATAAGATTAACTCCATTAAATGTTTGGTTGAAGAGAAGGGTAAAATTGATATAAAAAGAATTAAAGTCATATTGATATTAGAGTACGACAGATAAATTTAAAAGATTTTTTTTTTTAAATAATAGATAAAAAAATGGAGGTAGTAATAAACTAAGTATAAACTATTGGGGAACACATTCAATACAAACTATGTGAATGAATTTAAATGACGAGGTGTGTAGTGATCACTGTTTAGTATTGACCCTCTTTGTTATCATTTGAATGTTCAAAGTCGATACCTTTTAACTCTTACCCTCTCTTTAATTCCTGTCTGCCATGAAATTTGATGACCTTTTTTTTTTAATAGATAGAAGCTCTTTATATTTTCATATTTTTATTAGTATATTTAATGGACACTAAATTATAATGTTCAAAAATTACTATGCAAAGTCAAGTTTAACAATATATTAATTTTTCCAATACAACTAGTAATCAATCCCATGACCCTTTTATCCCAAACCATGGTGCTTAGCCGCCTGGGTGCCCCCTTGGGAGCTTGATGACCTATCTAGCTAGTTTATTTCAATGTGTCTTATTTAATGGGATTGGGAACTGACTGCTTTGCACAAGATAAACCTTCTTTCTGTTTTGTCTTGCCACTGTTTATGACCATCCATTATAAGGAACGGTTAGATTCTCCAGCTTGTTCTTACTACTGTTGCAGCAATTGTCATTGCAAGTCAATGCAAAAATCATGAACTACAGTAGATCTAGCTTACAAGTTTAATGATTAATAATATATAAATAGTTTCGCAACAAGATAGTACCATAAATAATGTTTATACGAAAATTATCTGTGAAGTCATTGATATTAATTATCAGTATGTTCTGTAACCAAAAAAAAAAAAAAAAAAAAAACAAGATAGTGTTATGAATCATGTCTCTATTAAGATTATTTATTTAATTTGATTAAATATATAATTTTTTTTATCTTACAATTTATTGATTTGAAAATCAAATTAATTTTGCTCACCAATTGAATAGTATACCCATTTGTCCATTTGGTCAATCTTCCAACTCTAATCATGAGAACTTATAAATTGGTTATTTGTATCTATATATTTCATTTTCTTGGTAATGAACATGTGTTCAGCAGGAGACATGAATATACTGTTTGGAGTCAGTATCAAGCCCTACCACATTAGAAACTGTTAGTTTAATTCATTTATCATTTTCTTGGAAAAAAAAAAAATCAACATGTGCTCTTAAAAAAGAACTGTTTAAAGAAAATAATGGAGCCACACCATGTATTTGCAAACCCACTATTTCTTTCCATTTTCAATAGTGAAATTTGTCCACTCCTTCCAATGATGCACTTACAATGTAATTACTAATTTTAATGACATATATTATTTCAAAGGAAAAAAGAAGAGTGAGAGAAACTTGTCTGCCGCTTTGGAATATTGACATGTGAAAGTAAAATGAGAAAATATGGATATGGTTTCAATACTTTCCCCAACGAGTGTATCCATTATCTTTCTGGGTGTAAAACTGCTACCAAAAAAAAAAAAAAAATAGTAAATTGAAAAGCCCATATTCTCTTCATGTGCAGTGTTGCAATGTTTTCAGCATTTCTTAGCATTCTTTTCTTTTTCTTCTTCTCATCGATGTTGCTTGAACTATTCATCTTTTCTTATGGTATATGTCGTTGTTGTTTTTAGCTTCTTTTTCTTTTCTTTGTTATTTTATTATTAGACTATATCATGAGTAAGTTTTCGTATACTCTATTAAGTGAGATAATCGTTAAAAAAAAAACTATTATTTGTCAACTAATATTATTGTCAACATATCAACATCAGCTACTGGTTACCAATTGTTAAGAATTAAACATACTCTGAATTTTATATACATCAAAATAACTTCTTATATATTGCACTTTTTATATAAGTTTGTATAAAAGAGGAAATTTATAGCATGAGTCTTGGTAGTTTGGATTTGAAAGAAGCATTTCGGATCTTATCTCTATCATGTGATCAAGTAGTGGGAATAGAAAATAATTTCTTGTATACTTTGTATGTAGTGAAATAACCCAATCACTCGCTTGAATATATAATAGGTTAAAGAATTTAATTATATTAACTTATTTAACTTCTTATATTAATTTATGTGGGATTAATATTTTAGCCGTTAAAAAAAAATGAGAAGACTCATATTTGAGTCTATTGTACAATCAAAATTTGAAATACTACTAAATTATACCTACAAGTTGAGCAATTTTATGGAAATAAGTATATAAGATAATACTTAATTATTACTATACAGTACTGGTATTGATTACACATTTGTTTTTGTATGTTATATTAAGTTATTTTTTGTTAACTTTTAACTTTCAGTTCTCTATATTTGATTTAAAAATCCATTAATACTATATAATAATTTAATTAATATTTGGTATATTATCCATATATAATATGATTGATTTCTTTTATTTTCTTTAAAAAAATAAAATTGAAGATTTATTTTCTATCCTTCATTGCATTATTTTTAATAGAAATTTTAATTAATATGATGATAATTATTAAAAGAAGGGAACCACTTTCTTGTCTGTATGAAACAAAAACACAATTATTTTTCATAAATTATTAAATACAAATTATTTATTTAAAATATGTTTAATATTGAGGTTAAAACTATAATTTTTTTGTAAGTACAATATTTTAGATGTTAATGGAATTAATTTGTAGCAATAATTAAAAAAAAAATGTATCTATAAAGATCAAATATATCTGTGTTCTTCAGTTCTTGTAATGGGAGGACAAATATATCAAGAAGAAAGAGGGAACGACAATAAACTGGACTATGTAATTGGTATTGGGCCTATTGGCCCCATAGTGGACCCACCTTCTACAGTTAATTAATCAATTATTATACATCCAAGTTAAGATGGGTACTGGCCCATTATAGATAAAAATAGCCCTATATCATCAATTCAGTTTGATTGATTTGAAGTGTTATTATCAAATTAAATTAATATTTTCGATTTTAAAAATTTTCAAATCAAATCAATTTATCATTACAATTAAATCTTTGGTTTGAATTAGATTTGATGTGATTTAAAATAGAAAAAATATCAAATCATAAATTAAATTAAACTTTTAATTTGTTGTATTTTTTAAACAAAATTAAATTAAATAATATGAAAGCATTAATTTTAATTTGACTTTCAACTCTAAAAAGTGCTATAGTACAATTAAAATGGGTCAAGCCCAAATCTTGATGGATATTATAGAGGACCGAAGACAAAAATATTAGTATGATTGGGTTTTCGGCAAAGCCCACAAGT
This sequence comes from Aleurites moluccanus, assembly GCA_948193065.1. Lineage (NCBI taxonomy): Eukaryota > Viridiplantae > Streptophyta > Magnoliopsida > Malpighiales > Euphorbiaceae > Aleurites > Aleurites moluccanus. The sequence goes on along the minus strand of CANXYC012491539.1, from coordinate 9,605 downwards.
GGGCATGAACATATCTTCACAAGTGTCGTAGTCTGATAGGATTAATTAATGCAATTATCTTCAGATTTATTATAAGAAGAATTAATATTGCTAAATTTATTAGACTAATTAGGGTGTGGTAGAGAAAAATTGAAAAAAGAAGAAGAAGAAAATCATCCTATTTCATTGTATAAGTCTAGTGAATCTTCCAATGGATTGAAAAAAATAATTAACCATATTAATTAAATTAGTACTAATTAAGTGATCAATTAACTAAAATACTTATTCCTCAAAAAAAAAAAAAAAAAAAAAACTTAACACATTTAGTTTCCATAGATTCCTCTGCCCTTTTGATGATTGAGAGTTGGCTTTAATAACCATAAAAAGATGGCTGGCCAATTTAGTTGGACCTTGAAAGCCGATTCCATCTAATGAATTTGAAAAAAAAATAAAAAATTGTAACAACTGTTCTAAAAAATAAAAGCTTAGATTGCTTCTGTGTTGCCTGTTACCCACTTCTTTACACTCAGATCAGTTTAGAATCAATTTTAAACTGTTAAGGAAATGCTTTTGCACATTATTAATTATTTATTATAAGTTGCATTTTACTATTTTTAGTAATTGTATTGATACATGATAGTTCATCAAGTATTATCCATTACTTTAAGATTGGTATTATATTGATTTTGTTTGAGAAATTATTTTAAATTTTGGTTTAGATATAATGAAATACAATGGAATAATATATATATATATATATATATATATATATATATATATATATTACTTTCATATATTTTTTTGTAAATAAAATATAAATTTTTTTTAAGTGTTTAATGCTTATAATAAATCATGATAAGAGAGGGAATCAAAAAATTAATTTTTAATAAGTTGAAAATTAGAACTTTACATAAGAAGGAATCAGGTGAAAATTAAACATTTAAAATTATTTAAAAAATTGAACTAAGTAACAATTAAAAATTTTTTTATAAATTAATGAATTTTTTTTATTACAATAATATAAACTTATTGGACCTATTGATTACTCCATCGCCGATCATAATTTTAAAAAGTTATATATTTTTTTATTTTTATTTGAAAATATAATTTACCAAAAGTAATACAAAATTATTTTAAAAAATAAACAATAAAAATCAAAATGTAAGTTTAAACTCAATATGAAATAAACTGTTAATACATATAAATTCATTGTTTATTTGCATATACTTATTTCTAGTAAATGTTGATGAATAAACAGCTAATAATAAAACAATTGGGTGCAAGAAAAACCAAAATGATGGATGTTTGGTAAGCAGAATGTGGATGCTGCTTTTAATTGTAGTATAATAAGTCATAAAATTGGATGGGTTTGTGATTGGTGGGCTCTCTTTTATTAATAATTTATGACGTTTATGCCAACTGATTGTTACTTGCAACAAACAGAAAGTTAGAAATCCTTCTAAAAGAATATAATTAAATAAAAAAACTTTGATACAGTTAGTCTATATATATATACATTACACACCAAATATAATCTAATGATAAATATATATTTCTTATAATAATAACTTTGATATATATATATATATATATATATATATATATAATCTAACGATAAATATATATTTTTTATAATAATAAATTTAGAATCGATTCTTTCTTTTATAATATTAAAATAGACATGTATATTAAGTTTCATAAAAAAATATTTCAAAAATATTGCTTTATTTGGTAAAATCGGGTATTTTCCATAATTTTATTTACCATAATTAGTTTTTTGAATTTATTGATATAGTAAAAAGAGTTGCTTTAAGCAGAAAATTTAATTTTGAAAGAAACGTAGATTGGCTGCTTTGAGAGAGGCAGATAATGTGAAGAGTCAACCCACATGGATGACATATGATGGGAAGTGATTGTTCACATGCCCTCCACGTTAACCCATATATCTTTTATCACCCAATAATAATAAATGGATTTCTATCATCCCAACTCTTTAAAATTAATTGGGATGCGGATTCCAGTGATCAATTCTATAAAAATTAGATTATTTTCCAAATTAAGAAAAAAAGATTTTAATAATGATGTGGTTTTTAATATATTTATATTTTTTATATTAAAATGATTGATAGAGTATATTTCCTTTAAAGAAAATTTAAAATTTAAATTTTATAAATAAAAAAATATATAATATGAGAATTTTATCTTTTTATAAATTTTATTTAATTTAAATTTAAATTAATCGAAATAAGTGGTTATCGAATATTACATAATTTCTTTGAAAAAAATTACTGATTTTTTTTTAAATTTTAAACTCGTTAAAATAAAATTATATATAGTGTAAGTCATGGTAGTGAGGCCAAATGTTTAAGATAAATTGGAAACATCATTATTTATTTTTTCCTAAAAAAAAAATCATTTAAAGGATATTACACCATCAGTTAGGGACTATAATAATCTCCCTGTTTTGGGAAAGCAATTGATGCGTGGGGGCAGAGTGTTAATTAGGGTTATATTATATATACACCACCTTGAATTTAAAGGTAACACGGTGGCAAATTAAGGCATCTGTCCTTCTTACTCTCCCGCTAGACAAGTAGTTTTAGTGCCTGCAAAGCACACAATGAATGACATAAGACAAACCAGTAAAAATAATGTTTTATTTGCAAGAGAAATAGACAATAAGCTATAAGCAAAGGCAAAGCTAAAATATATATACACATTATCATAAAGAAAATGTGAGTCTTTCTCATCATCAATTACGTATTCTCTTCTACCTTTTCTCTATGATTATACCAACCACACAGTTCCTCCGATTTCCCATTTCCACCTTTGATGTTTACCAACATTACTTCTCCACCACCACCTCCTCTCTCTATTGTTATTTCACTTATAATGCGTGCAATTAAACTCATAATTAAAAATATTATAATTTAAATTCTGATAATTTTCTCATTTTTAAAACTGTTTAGTTAGATTGAATAATATATGTGAGATTATATATCTAAAATTAATAGATGTTAAATTTTAAATTTCATTTTAAATAAGATCTCGAGTTCAAGTATTATAAATGGATAAAATAGATATTAAAAGAATTTTACCTTCTTGTGAGCAGCAAAAAAAAAATTCAATAAATTTAAAAAAAAAAATCAATTTTTTATAAAAAAAATTCATTTTATCCACCCAAATTCGATTTATATTTAGAAAAATTTTCTTGGCATATTCATAATTAATTTCCTAGCTTCTTTTTTGTTTGTGAGTTTCCAACTCTAGCGTACATCAGTCAAGTCCAATAAATTTATATATTATATGATTATAAAAAAAATTAAATTCCATTAATAACAAATCTCTCTGTAACATCTTTTAAGTGAAACAAAGTATCAAAATTGAATACTTCCAAGTGTTTCAATCATCAAATTATAAGCCTAGCTAATTTGTTTTGATTAATATAATCTAATAATATATTATTTTGTCCTAAACCTATTCGGGCGCTTGTCCATTATTAAAATAAGCACTACGTATATATTGACTCAACAATCATATATAATACAAATATACATTGTCTGTTATATATATGTCAGCACCAACCACATGTTGTCTTGATTTTTTTTTTCTTATTTCTACACAGGAAAGACTATAATCATGGTGGTAATTAATATAATTACACCAATATATATATATAAGCAATCAGTATAGTATGACATCAAGCAATTTCCTATTTGTAAATTTATGTTAATTATTAATTAGCTTGTATATATGTGATAATAATTGTTGGAAAATATTTTTCATATTAAATAATAATATAATATATATAAATTTTTATAAGTGAATGAGTGTTATATTTAATACAAATTAATTGATTTTATATAAATGAATTTTAACATTTATTTATTTATATGTTATTGTATGTATGAATTCAAAAAATTTAATAATAATAATGAAAAAAAAAAAAACTAATGTAATATTGTTTAATCTTGGGTCCACTATCCTTGCATTATTAAATATGGCCAATTGATCCCTTTTGTTTCTTCAATTCTTCAATAATTGAATCATCCATTTGTGTTTTGATAGCATTACCACATCCCAACTGCTCAAAAAAGACTAAATTATTTAATTAAAAATTAAATTGTTTGATTAAAAATAATATTTAAATAAAAAATAAAATATTAATATTTAATTTTAATAATTATTAAATATATTAACAATAATAATTAAAAATAACATCAATTACTAACTATATATTAATAATTAATAACTATTATTAACAGTTAAATCAACGGAGTCTAAGAATTTTTTCCTTACCAATCAAAGGTAAAATATAATTTAATATAATATAATATAATTACATTATTCTATTAAACCTATAATAATTAAATTAAACAAAGCGATCAAAAGGCCGAAAAGGAAATTGAAAAAGTAAAGAAATGGGTGCATTTAAATCGATCAATACTGCCGGAGTTTTATGACTACAAAGACATGCTCTTGACAGATAATTAGAATTAACATCTCACAACTCAGCAACTTCCATTTCAATATGGTCCCTTGGTTCAAAAATTAATTCTCAGATAGTGAAGAATTATGCTCTCTCAATCATAAAATAAATATTTTAATTATATAATATATAATAATTATTTTTTTTTATTCATTTTAATTTTTTTAATTCATTTATTATTTTAATTCCTCTTTATTTTTTTTAATTCTCTCACATTTTATATCTCTTAATTATTATTTCTATTTTCAACATATTTTTAAATGAAAATATTATTATAATATTAAGATAAAATATAATTTTAATTAAAAAATAAAATAATTAAATTAGAATATACTAAAAATGAAATTAAAACGTTTATTGTAAAAATAATAAAATAATTACTATTAAATTTTTAATACCATATATTATGAAATTAGAAAATTAATAATGAATAAATTAAGAATTAAATAAATAATGAATGAGTCAAGAATTAAAAATTAATAAAGACTCATGAGATAGAACGATAATAATAAAAGAAAAAAATATTTAAAATTATGTGAAGTTGAATTTAAATTGATCAAATGAAATTTTTTTATAAATTAATGTTTTTTTTTTTTTTTTTTTTAATTAGGATGAATCGGACTACCTAAACCTTGAATCACTCCATCCATGGCTGTAGGTCACAACCTAACCAATCAGTTTGTCACCTACTTATTTCCCCTCATAAATATGGCTTTGCCTTAGCTAACTGGTTTTATTTAACATTATTTTTACACTAATTATAGCTTTTTAATTGGGTATCTAATTCATAAATTCAAGTATCAGTTCGCATGTATTTTAATAATTGTATTTTATTAATAATAAAATTTTGATTTAAAAATTAAAAAAATTTGCTAACTTGCACTTGAAAACAAAAACAATCTGTGTCTAAGAATTTTTGATAAAAAATAAAATAATATATTAATATATATTTATTAATTAATTTATTAAAGATAAACTTACAGGTATTTTTGTAGATAAGATTGAAACCATAACTTGTCAAAATTTTAATGGTCGACTTCAATAATGGGTCCATTCTACTCACGTGGCTAAACGAGTTCCACGGTTTTGCCTTCCGTTGGGTTGAAATTGAAATCTAAATATTAATTTTCTTTTCTTCATTTTAATAATGAGGGGTATTTTAGTCAAAAAAAAAAGATGAAGTGATGGGAGAAAAATTAATTATTAACCCACACTATAATATTCTACATTAGTACATTATCATTTATCAATCACCTGGCCTAATAAATTAGGCTAAAAAGCCAATTTGGTCCTTCAGATATTTTTTTGGTCCATTCAGATTCAATAATCTTTATTTCAGTGTCATTTAAATCCAAACACAGGTGCGTCTCATTCACTTTCAGCTAAAAAAAAGGTGAATTTATTAAAATAATAATAACCAATTTCAAATCAGACATTCACAATGTGATTGTGACATATAAATAAATATATAAAACAAAACATATAAAAAGATAAAAAAAATAAAAATCCAGACTATATTGGCTAATCCTAACTATCCCAACTGAATATAACATTGAATTCATTTGAAGAGCTTTTCTAATGAAGACGAATCAAAGGTAGCCCATTTTAAAGTTGCAGTGGGTATTAAACCCATTGATGAAAAATAATCATATTTTTTGCATGTTTTTCTTGGAGATATGAAGGAATTGAAATAAGATCATTACTCTCCTTTTTGTCGCATTAAAAAGGTGTATTCTTGAGCTAACAAATTGAGGATGGAGATTTGCGATGGAAATGATAGGGAGCGAGTGGGATGGCGACCAGGGACTGATGGACAAGACGTGGAGACAACACTAACACCCAATTAAGTCCATAGCCCATTAAAATAACTCAAAAGAAACTAGTGAAATTTAATCTCTCTCAAAAAATACTGATACTACAAATATACGGGAGCGATAATCTAGTCCAAGTTGATGCCCTGAATCGAATAAAATGGCCAAGTTTTAATTTTTAAACCGATGCAATAGAGATTAAATATAGCCACTCACTTGACTTCTTTAGCCAGTAACTCAGGTGCATAATCAGCATAACAAGATTGCTCTGTTTTTGAATTCTGGTAAGTTGAACTAATCTTATTGGGAAGTTAAGGTCTTATTTAGTTATAGTTTTCCGTTTTCTTTTTCTAATTTTTATTTTTATTTCTTAATTTTTTATATTTCTATTTTTTAAATTAAAAAAAAAATATGGTAAGATTCATTTTTATTTAAATTTTTTTTTATTTTTTTATTTCCATTTTTATTTTAAATATTTATTTTTTATATCAAATATATAATTATTATTTTTCATAAATATTTATTTTAAAAAATAGTGAAAAATAATTTTTCATAATACAATTTAATTTTTAAAAACTCCAAAAATTATTTTCAAATTTCTCATTTAAAAAATTTTAATAACTAAACATTAAATCTCAATTTTCTATTTTTTACAATAATTTTCTCTTTTGTTTTTCACAATTAAACAAGACCTAGCCTTCCAAAAACATAAATATGACATTTATTGAACTAGGCTCAAAAGGGTTAGAGCTATTCAATGATAAATTTCACAAATAACACATATTAAAATAGTTGAGAGCACTGATCAAATTTAATTCCGTCTGAGATTCTTAACTCTTAAAAATAATATAGAAAACTTATACCTATTGATTTGAATGATAAAAAGTTAAAGTCTCATATTTGAATATTATGAATAGAGAAAATAAGTGTCAAAAATTTTTTACCTCCTTTAACCTACTTGCCTCGAGCTTAATATCACACAAGTTTATAAAAAAAAAAAATAATAATAATAATACTGGGAATTTGGGGCTATATTTTTACTCCCTCGAAAAACAAAAAGTTTGAAGCTGCATTTCAAGCTCTAAATGCTACTTGTGATCTTCCTCTAGCTTGTAAACAACATGGGATTTGTACATAGTTGAATACTTGTTCATGTATGCGATTGAAGTTGAATACTTGTTCATGTATGCGATTGATAACTAAATAAAATGAGATGGGTTCTAATTGTAGTGAGGGATTTTTAGAAGGGTTTTGTGGGAAAGGCGAAGCAGAGATGCTTGAATTAAATGGTGTTGGTAGTGTTTCAAGGGCTGCTACTCCAACAAAGTCTAATATTATAAAGGACCTTCGTAATCAAAATCAGGCATTCGTGCTTAGTTGACGGACTCGCGGTGATCTGGAAGACGATGAAGAAGAACTTAGTGAATCAATTTTCTCTCCTTCTTCATTAATCGCAATGGTCTTCAATTAGGGGATTTAGGGATTAAGGAAATTAATTTAATTAGGATTCTAATTCTTACCGTTATAATATATTACAAAATAATTTATTAATTTTTAGAATAAAAAATATTTTATTAATTTTTAATGTATTTTAAATTATTAAATTAAAGAATGCCATCAAACGCCGATTTTTGAATTTAAATGATTTAAAAATAAATAATATTAAATATTAAATATATGTGAAGAGTTTATCCATATTTCAAAAGTATATGGGTCAAATTGATCTTTTAGCCTAATAAATTAATACATCCAAAAATTAAGATTAGGATATAATTATGACTAATGATAAATAAAGGTGTTCATGTTAGGGCTTTTGATTGTGATTATTTAATTGAAGGGCAGTTTAGTCATTTCGACAAATAAGAAAATTAAATAAATAACAAAATTATAGCCATTGGCCAATAAATCCAAAATGCACCAAAAGGCAAAGCTGACTTATATGGCCCAACTTTTTGTTATCTCCATAGTCTCTTTCTTGCAGCTCTTGCCATTACCTCATTCCGAATTTTCTTTCTTTTTCTCTGTATCTCGTATATATATATTGTTTTAGATAAATACTAAGACGTATAAAAAAAATTATAAGATAAAAAAATTGAGGAATTGGACTGTCACAACATTACTTAAACTTTTGACAAAATTTCCAGTAGTATATATAATTATTAATGTTATTTATATTTATTATTATATATGTGACATTCAATCAGTAACTCAATAATTAAATTTTTATTTTATAATAAACGATATATCAAAAATTTATAATAAACAAAAAGAATTCCAAGACAGCTTAATTACTTTAAAGGAAAATAAATTAAATGAGAAAAAAAAATTTCCATTACCCTTCTTTTAATTTAATTTAATTTAATTTTTTTTTGCTTTTGATATTGACAGGCAGACCCACCAAAGTATGAAATAATAAACTAAACAAATTTACCAAAACATACTCACTTTTGCATCTTCATAAAACCCTTAGAATTCACCTTCTTTCTTTACGTTTTATTGTTTCCTTGATATCTATCTTTTCAGCTAGCTGTAATTGCTCCTATGCAAGGTGACTCCACTAGTATGCTAGCAACCACCGGAGATGTTGCCTCCCCCACGACCACCATGGTCCATGAAGGTGGTGGTGGTGGTGAAGTTGTCGGTGCTGGTGGTTCAAATTCAGGTGATGAAGAAAAGAGTATTATTAGGGTAGATGAAAGTGACCGATTGAGTTATGGTGCAAACCGGTGGCCAAGCCAGGAGACTTTGGCCTTATTGAAGATAAGGTCAGACATGGATTCTGTATTTCGTGACTCAAGCCTTAAAGGTCCATTATGGGAAGAGGTCTCCAGGTGATTGATTTTCTTTCATTTTTAAGAAGTTTATATTTTAATTTTGTGATGAAGAAATAAAAACAAAATTAGTTAATTTAATTTAGGTGGTTTCCACTTTCGCATGGAGATCTGTGTACTCATCAACTGTCTCTGAATTTTTTGTCTACTTAATTGATTAATTATCTTTACCTTTCTTTTTGGATCTTCAAAGCTTTTTTACAGTTTTCTTGATCTTTGGATCCTTAATTCATAGTTAATTAATATATATAGTATCATTAGTTTTGAATTTTCTTTCTTAATTTCTTTAATTAATTTTTGTGAATTCTTTAAAGCCAATTATAAAATTATGGTTAATTTCTTTTTTATTCCTAATTCATAGAAAAGAAGGAATAAATAGCATATATATATATATATATATATATATATATATATATATATATATATATATATATATATATATATATATATATAAATATGTTTATGTGTTTATATTTAGTGGCGCGCTGTGTCATT
>CANXYC012491462.1:0-11817 GCA_948193065.1 Aleurites moluccanus | reverse complement strand
AGCTTGATTTAGAATAGGTTAAGAAGTTATTATTTTATTTCAATAATATTTTGGCTACTTTGATGTGATTAGCAATTAGAATCTTATCTCCTAGAGATGTGATTTAAGAATTAGGAAAAGTTATTAATTTTCTTTTGCATTATGTGAAATCCCAGATTTTTCTATTGATGATATTTTAAATATTTTATGTGCTATGTAGGCCAAATTTAAGTTATGAAATATAAGTGATAATTAAAAGTATAAATATGAAATATGGAGTCAATTTAAATTAGTTTGAGTACAATTTATATTTATAGTGAATCAAGGGTATTTTGGTATTTTTATATGAATTATTATTAATTAGACTTTTGAAGAATTTATATAATACATAATTAAATATTGTTGTTACAGAATAATTTAAATAAAGTTAATGGTTAATTTTAGAAAATAAAATATTTATGAATTAAATTGATTAAATTAGTTAAAAGGAGGATTAGTAAGCAATTAAAGATTAGGGTTTTTATTCTCATTTGGTGGTATATAAGTGTTAGTTTTTAGAGTGGCAGCCGTTAAGAAAAAAAAAGTGGAGAGAAAAAAAAAAAAAAAACTAACAGCAGATTTGAATTTATGAAATTATTGAATGTTTTTTCTTATTTGTTGGAGTTTTCTTGGAGATAAGAGGTAATTCAATTCTTTTAATATATTATTATCGATTTGTATATATATTATTATGATTGTTGAATTATTAAAGGTTTTTTGTTAGGTCTTGAGAATTTAATTGTGGAGCATGATGATGAATAATTAAACGAAAATATATTTCTGAATTTTATTATTATTAGAGTTGATTTCAATTGAAATTTCAATTAATTAAATTAAAGAATACAAAGGATTTATAGTTTGTAAATTGAGAATGATAAATTAAGGTTCATAAAAGTTATACTGAAAATTACGAATTACATAATTTTTTATTGGAGAAATATTTTATGATGAATTTTTGATATGTTTGAGAAATAGATGTCTAATTTATATTTATTAAATTTTAAAATTATTTGATGGTTGGATCGCCTTTTATAATAGAATTTATATAGACTGTCTGATAAGAAAATATATTCAGGACAACCCCAAAACGTGAATTTTTCAAAGGGCCAATAAAATCATTTTGATTTGAATTTTTTAGGGTTAATTATTTGATATATTTTGTATATTCTGAAATTTTTGTATAATTTTTAGAGTTGTGAAGGATAGGTTTATAAGTTAAGTTTTGTATACTGTCAATGTCAAGGCAACTTGTTATATAGTCAAATTTGGATTGATATTTGTAAACTCAAATGGATTCCAAATTTAGAGATTTTTTTTTAGTTATATTTCTGTATATGTTAGATATTTGGTGTTAAAATTTAAATTAATTTGGAGAAAGTTATAATACTTTTTAATATAAAATATATTTGTTGTCATAATGAGCTTATTGAAAAAAATTTGCGTTTTAAGTTGCATTTAACCATGTATTTCATATAAGTTATTAGTGTTGTATTTGTATATGTTAATAGTATATTTTCTTAATATTTTGGCTTATAAAATATTGATCTATTATATATATGTTCAGGTGTTGACTTGGCTATTTAGAAAATTGATTAATCTTGTTGCAACTTACATGATTTCAGGTGAGCGAATATATAAAATTCAATTGAAATAATTGAATGTTTATGTGTCTAACTTTTATATAAATAAATTAATTGAATTTATGTATAATTAAAAGTTAGGGAATGCAAGTTATATAATATTAATAATTATATGATTTATAACTTTATTTACAATGTATGTGTAATGTGTATATGTAATGGTTGTCATTAGGTTTTTGATATTATAATTTATTTGTATCTAAATTTATGAGTTGATACTATTAATATTACTTTTATTATTTTTAATATAATATTTTTATTTGGGATGAGATAAAGATTTGAACCTTCTATAATACATGGTTTTTTTTTTTTTCAGCCTTATATATTATATGTATTTGGCTTAAGGGGAATGATATGATGTATACTTCACAGTGCTTACATATTACTCGGGTTTTAAACTTTATATGTTATACAGGTTTTGGATCTTTTATGTCTATGTGACATATATATGTAAAAGTGTTCAGTTGGAATTCTCCCCATTACTAGTCTTAAATAATTATTTGTGAACTTATAAGTATATAAGAAAAAATTATTTGTATAAATGATATGTAAAATTTACATGCTCTTATGTTATATAACTTTAAAAAAAGTATTTAATGATTTATTTAAGCTACTATTAGTATTTGAATTATTATTACATGTTGTATATGTGCTAAGTATGTATATGTCTAAAATGTTAGGTTCATTTCCTACCTTTATATATTTTCTCATTGAGCGCGTGGTTTGCTCACTCCTTCAAAATTTTTATTTCTTTGCATGTCTATAGTTTCCTTTTGGCAAAGTTTTCTTCCTTTCTTCCAAAGTCAAGCCATTGTTTTAAGGGTAATTATGAGTAATTTCCTTTGGGAGCGTTTTAGTTTAATTTCAAATATTAATTGTAATGAATTTTATTTGATTTGTTATTATTGGTTAATAGTATTTAAATGGTGATTTGATGGATATAAGTAATTGACTAAGTATTTAAATATAATTTCATAGATTATAGCAATAGTAATTGCTAGGCTTGTCAGATTAGATTTCAGTCTAACTACACGCCGGTCATGATCCTAGATTTAGGTCATGACATTACATTTCAATAAAGAGGCAAACTTATTCTAACTAAAAAATTGTGGTTTATTCTCACCCCAAGCAAAATCCTATTTCAATAGATAAATATTATCTAACTTTAATTGGGGCCCATCAATAATACTAGAGCTGTGATGGCAACCAACAAAGAGAGAATTGAAAACCTAAAAGCAACGCTTGGAAGACTCTAGGTGTAATAGCCTAGCAAAGCAGTGGGACAGTTTCCATATCTAAAAGAAATGAAAAATTAAAGTGGTTTATATAGTCTAACTAATTACTATCTAAATAACTTGAGTTAACCGTTTTAAGTCGAGGATAAACCATAAAATCATAGGTTATTTAGAGTCAGTTTCGAGTTGACCGTTACAATTTAGTATCAGAGCCACCTTAGGATCAAATTGTGTGGAGCAGGTGGGCTTATAAGGAAAGGGCTATCAATGAAGAGGAGCACGAGATGGAGCCGCCCAAGACACTAGCGAATCACAATACCCAAAGCCAATCAAACATAAGCCAACCAACAGAATTTCGATGAGGACGTCACACCCCAAAGGAGAAGAGAGTATAACAACCAAGCAAAGCGGTGGGACAATTCAAAGAAATGAAAAATTAAAGTGGTTTATATAGTCCAGCTAATTATTAATCCAAATAACCTTAGTTAATCATTTGAGGCCGTGGTTGAGCCATAAAATAGTAGGTTATCTTGAGCGGATCCGGCCGTTACATCTGGATAACTTAAGCAGATTGGAACTAGGTGTGACTGATAAGTTACATCAATTAAAAATTACCTTTAGCCATCCTCTAGCAATGGAATTACCTCACTAGGCATTCTCTCAACACAAAAGAGGAGTCTCGGGAAAGTACTGAAGGAGGCGGCTAATATTCTCATCTAAATTTGCTAAACTCGAGTTTCCTAAATAGTGAAATTTGGAATTTACAAGAGCATGTTAATATATATATATATATATAAGTTAGGAATATTGAAGTTAATTTTTGATTATTTGTCATTGTCATACTTAAAGAAGTGTTTTTCATTTTGTTCAATTTTTTCTGAGGATCAAATCCTCAGCAGGGAAAAATTGATTCAGCTTGGGGCAGCTGGAGGTTTTCTTCAACCAGTTATAAGTGGTGCATAAATAGATGATAGGTGACAAATATTTTTTTTTTGTTGGCCAATTCTTTATTTGAAGATGCAGAAAAGGATAGACATGATAATGTTACAAGTTGCAAACTGCATGTTATTGTTTGTATCAAAAGTTGAAGTATTAGGCTTGGGAAATGATTTCAGCAGAGACTTTTCTCATCTTCTACATGTTGCGTGTCATTTTAAAGAATTATATGATTTCCCAAAAAAGTGTTCGACAAGTACACACTTTGTTATTGGAGGGTTTTACCCGTCATTCATCTCTAATTTCAAATGCCTATTTTAAAATTTTCTGGTAATAATATACAAGCTTCAATGAGCAACTGAAACACCTTAGGGATCTTGAAATCTCTTCATTTATTAAAGCACTACCACAATCTATCACCAAGCTCTACAATTAGCAGACACTAAGACTTGAACAATGCTCTTATAGGGTTCTCCCAAAAAATTTGAGACATTTGATTAGCTCCCGACACTTTTATATTCAGAATTGTTATAGTTATCCTAAAAAAATTACCATTTCTTATTGTGGGTGAATTTGAGAGGCATCATATTGAAGAATGGGGATATAAAGATCAACTTAAAGGGGATTGAATATTCTGAACCTTGATTGGGTGGATGGGAAAGAAGCCAAGAAATCAAACTTGTGGAGAATGACAAAAGTATATAACTTCACATATGATTTGAGTAAGGGTAAAATAATAATGATTGCAAAGTATTGGGTTAACTCTATCCTTCCCATAGTTTGACTGAGTTAAAAATTATGATCTTTTTGGGGGTAAAAACTTTCCCTTATGGGTGATATCTATTAAGACAGTCACGGCAGCTTGTTGCTACTTGCCAATTTGATAGTACTGAGTTTGATAGCTTGTAATAAGTGTAAGCAAATACAAATGTTAGGACAATTACCTTGTCTTAAAAAAATTTTGATTGATGGAATGGCAAGTGTGAATTATATAGGTCCTGAATTTTTTATGGAGAAATTAATTGGGGCAACCAGGGTGAGAAAGTAGTATTGTTCCCTGCTTTGGAAAAGTTTCTGCTTTGGAAAAGTTTTGTACCGAAGGGATTGACAAGTCTTGTGGAATGTGTAGACATACCAGTTCTAGCAGTCGAGGGTGAAGAATGTGGTGCAATCATGTCTCCGCACCTCAAAGATTTACAAATACTGAAGTGTCCTCGGCTGTTACACGCTCCATTAAATTGGCTACAATCTTGCAAGTCTTTAAAATTCTTCATCTTGGAGGAAAACCCATATTTGAGATCAGTTTGGGCAGATCAAAAACATCACTGACCTTAGAATTTCCCTACTTAAATGCAAGTCAATCATAATTTGCCAATTATACTTGCATATTGATGTCTTGTTTATATATTGTGTAATTGCTTTTTTCTTATATTTTTCGTCTTTTCTTTTCTTTCTAATTAAGACAATTTACTATTGAAAATGATATGTATTTAGTTTTCGATATAAATTTGAGAGAATTAATCTTAAAAGCTAGTCTGTTAAGATTGAAAAATCCATTTTTATATTAATCACTTAATATGTTTGTATTTAATCAATATGAGAAAAAATATTTAATAAATCCAGTTGACTCTTGCAAATTTATGATATAGACTAAGCCAAGATAAAATTTAATACCTAAGAAACACTCATATTAGGTGAAAGGATTAAAAGTTCAAGGATAACTCATACTGGACGAAAAAATAAATTTGAAACCAGAGGATAAACCCACACCGGAACAAGAAATAGAATTGAATTTCTCCTGATTTATGATATAATGGAAGGCGTTGCAAGGATCAATTATACTCAAATCCCATATTAGGTTTTCAATATAGATTTAGGAGAACCAACCGTAAAAATTAACTTGTTAAGGTTGGGAAGTTCATTTATATATTAATCACTTAATATATTTGTATTTAATCAATACGAGACTTTTTTCATATAATATTCTTAATATCATGTTAGGAATATTGAAAGCTTATATAGTCATGGGAGTGATAACCTTTAAAGCTAACATAATATCAGAGCGAGAAATTGATCCATATCCCTATTTAACATAATTCAGACTGAGATTTCAATTTTTCTTTCAATTTCATCTGGTGATATGTTTCTTTTAATTATTTTTTCGTCTGTTTTGGGCTTTTAATTTTGCCCGGTGATAGGCTTCTTTCAATTGTTTCTTCACCTGGTGATGAGTTTTCAAATTTGTCTTTTCGCCCGTGTTGGGCTTTCAATTCAATCAACCATGTTCTCATCATAAATTTATAAGTGTCAACTGAAATTAATAAAAATTATATTGACTCAATTATCAGTGTTAAAATATAAGTCTCATATGAATTAAATAGAATATGTTGAATGAATATATATATAATTGGGTTTTCTAATTTCAATAATTAATTTTGAGGTTAACACTCCAAAAATTATATAAGCTCCAACATTTATAATAATATACATTATGATATTCATAGTACATTTGTAACAATATGCATTATGATATTCATAGTTTGTAGTCATCAATGATTTTATGAAATTACATTAGCCTTTTAAATTTTGGTAACTTTAACTGCGTAAATGGTGAACATCCGGGAACTGATATATTTTTTAAATCCATTGGAAAAACTTGTTCTCGAAGGATTTCACCCTCTTAGTGGTTTTCCGAGACTCAATTAAATCAAAGTTTCAACAGCTTGCTTCTCTTAAATATATTTTTGCAGGTAACTCATGGAATGGAAGGTTTTCCTAATTGAGTGCAGAACCTGTAACCTCTTCAATTTCTCATAGTCTCATAATTAAATCCTACAATGACAGTATCTGCCAACAATGCATCATTTATGGAATTGTGATTTCTTATAAGGGATAAGGTGCAAATATATCCCTCAAGTATATCATAAATATCATATTGATATTTTATATTTTTGAAGGTGATAGCTCACTCCTCCTCTGTTACCCCTTGTCACTTTGTTATCACTTTATATTTTTTTTATTTATTTTGTATAAATATATTTAAATTTTTTAAAATTTATAAAATATTTATTTTAGATCTAAAAATTATAAATAAATAGTCAGTAAAATTTTTTTAAAAATGTACTTCATTTTTTCATATTAAAACTTAAAAAATAATTTATTTTCAAATTAGCATAAATTATTTAAATATAAATTTAATTTTTCAAATTTTTTAAAAATTATTATTTAGTTACCAAATTGTAAAATTATTATTCTCACATATAATTTCATAAATTTTCTTATAATGAGATTTTTATTTCTCTTTCTCCATTATTTTTCTCTATATAGTAAATGTGAGTTAAAATATTTATATTTCTTATATATTTTAAAATATTTTAAAATAAAAAATATAAAAATACAAATAAAACATAAAACTAATTAATATAAATTTTAATGTAAACTATATTTAATTATTTATTCTTTTAATTACATAATTAGTGAAAATTTTAAATATGGTTATTTCAAACTGAAATTTTTATTTAATAAAAATTATTTGAAAAAAAATATTATAACTATTTTTTGAAATTAGTTAAATTAAAATTTATATTTGGTGAAATTATATGTAGAAATAATAATTTTTATAATTTAGTAACTAAATCATAATTCTTAAGATTTTTGAAAATTAAATTTATATTTAATAATTTATGCTAAATTGAAAATGATTTTCTTTTTAGGTTTTAATATGTCAAAATGAAGTACATTTTAAAAATATTTTATTGACCATTTATTTATAATTTTTTGATCTAAAATAAATATTTTATAAAATTTTAAATTATTTAAATATATTTATAAATAATAAAATAAAATATAGAGAGTTAATGGAGTAATAAGAGTAACATAGGAGGAGCGGGCTATTTCCTTTTTATAATTTCAATGTCACATTTATGTCTTTAAAAATTTTAAGTATCAATGTAATATTTATAATATATTTCGGGATATATTATTGTAAAAAATGATAAGATATAATTTCATTCCTCATGTTTATTCTGAGAAGTACATCGCTCTTGTTTTTTAAGATGCAATTTTGACTCTATCATTATTAAAACTTGCAATCGCCTCTTTCTCCGTTAGCATCCGTCCTTGGACCTTATGTGGACTAAAAATAATTGATAATTTACAATTTAGTTCTTAAAACTTTTATCTAATTAAAAAATAATAATTTTTAAATTAAATATAAAAAAATTAAATAAAAATTAATAATTTTATTTAAATAAAATTAAAATAAATATTACTTTTAATTAAAATTATTTTTTATTTAATTAAAATAATGAATTTTTAAAAGCATTTCAATAAGTTTTCTTTTTTACAACTCAGAATCAGTGGTTGTGATGAATTGAGTTACTTATCGTAAGAACTCCATACGTTTACATCTATATCTGATTATTGTAATCTGGTATCGCTACCTAGTTTACAGTACCTCACATCTCTCAAAGGATTACACATTGAATCCTGTGATAAATTAAAATCTTTTCCAAGAGGGCTACAATCTTGTACTTCTCTATAGCAATTAGTTATTAAGCAATGCCAAGGGCTCGATTCCCCAAGATTTACAAGATATGCATTCTCTTGTCCTTTTACAAATAACAACATGTCCAAGTTTGACTTATTTTTCAGAGGACAACTTTTGCTGCCACACGCAATTGAAGCGATTGATAACTGGTCCTTTCTCCAAGGATTTGGAGGCTTTTCCTGGTCTAAATTCACTCCAAACTCTCCATTTCTCCCTTGAAAGTGTATCGATAAAAGGGTGGGAGAAACTCAAATCTTTGCCAGATCAACTTCAACACCTGACTGCCCTTAAGTTATTGAAAGATAATTTCAATGGAGTGGAAGCTTTGCCAGAGTGGTTAGGCAACCTTTCTTCTCTTCAACGGCTTGATATTTCTAAATATGGGAATCTGATTTGTCTACCTACATCCATGCAACAGCTCTCCAAATGAAGGATACTGAATATTCATGAATGTCCCCTTTACGAGAGAAGTTATGACAAGGGAAGTGTTCCTGAATGGTCCAAGATTTCCCATATCCCAGAAGTCTTTATTTTTGAAACCTGAAGTTTAGAGGTAAGTCTATGTTTTTCTCTTATCTGATTGCAAACCATCTTCACCTTTCTACTCTATCTTCCCTTGAATTGATTTTAGTTACTATTTTGTCAATGATATTAGCTCTAAGTCAATGACTTAAAGCCTTGAAATTTGTGTAACAAATTTGTTAAGAGAGTAGAATAACTGAATTGCTTGCATTGACATTTACACCTAATACATGCAATAGGTGTATTCCATTTCGTGTAAATAAATCAAAGATGTATTTCGCTGGATGATTTTTGGAGTTTCCTCTCTGTTTTGTTCTTCCCTTGGAAGCTTCTAGATGAGGCAATCAAAATTCTGCCAGATTCCAAATTGAATTTAAATGCTCTTTTCTAAGCTACAATTAAAATTCTATAGAATATCGCATCGCATCTATATGCTGCAGAATATTGTTTGTTTTTTTTTTTTCTGTCTTTCATGTCTATAATAGTTGTATTGGTAATCCTGTTTAGATAGCAGCCATCTCTTAAGAGTAGTTTCTACGTGTTGATTGTATTGTGAAGTGTTTGCTGCTGTTGTGGTTTTTATTGACAACATCAATATAATTCTTTCATCACTTCAATTTTCTCTTTTCCCATGCATTATAAGATAAAAAGTGGGTTATAAAATATAAAGCCGAACTTAATACTAGGATTTTACAAATTTAATGCAATTCAGGAATTAAAAATAAATAAATAAATATAATCTCCTATTCCATCTGGGTTTTTTAATACATCTTTCTTCATTTGACCAATTATCTCTATTATGTTGAGCCTCATCATTGTCATTGGAATCTCTCTTTGCACCCACTACTACTTTATAGAGTATCCATGTATTCTTGAAAAATCTCATAAACTACCTTATCATCCACTTCTTCTGCCTCATTTTCTAATATCAGATGAACACCACACTTCACAATATTAAAACATTCGTCTGATATCACACATACTTCCAATTCATCTCCCCCTTTAATTGCAAATGGAAGCAAACTAAAGGGAGCATAGCTTACCCAGGAATGATCTTGGCCAACAAAAGAAGTGGGTAGGTATGTTGACCCGTGAATATATTCAAATCCGCTACTCTTATTTCTTATACTAGCGTAAGGAGTAGTTTCCAGTAGTAATGGGTTATCGCCAGTAGTAAGTTATAGATTTGACTTGGGTTTAGTCCAATGAAAAACATTGTAACGATTTGGACTCATAGCCTCTCGGTGGTGAGGATATTATATTTTGGTCAAATTCTTTCATCTAGCTCTTTGTTTTGGCAATTTAGGGTATTTGTTTATTTTTGGTAATTTGTTTCCTTATTTACTTTTGATAGGAAACTTGTTTTTAGGTGTTATTTAAGATATTGTCTTAATTATATTTTATTTCCTTATTTTTGTAAATCTAGTGATTTATTTTCATTCGGGAAGAATTACCATTTTAGGCGCTTAGGGTTTCTAGAGGCAATTTCCTATATATTACTTGTAAGTCTTAAAGTTTAAGATAACTTATGTTTTAAATACAAATTATCTTTCTCTTTGAAAGTTATTCTAAATTTTGGTATTTTTTTTTAATCAATGATTTTTGTTACCTATTAGTTTGATATTCAATTTCGAATTAACTAATTCTTATAAGGTTTTCGCTACATTAGTTGACATCAGAGTTTTTGATTCATTTCCTTGAAGAACAATGGCACCAAAGAAAGGATGCCAAACGATACCAATAAAAGAGGTTTTTGATCGTGACACCGCATCTCAGATGGAGATGAGTGTGAATGAACGAGTTGAACAAATGGAGGAACATATGATACAAATATTGGATCAGTTAACCCAATGAATGAATTAGTTTTTGAGAAATCAGGGAAAGACGAATTAAATTAGGAAAGGTGATGATTATGAACAGGAGGAGGAATATGGTGATCTGACTGAGAATGATAGTAGTTCAAAAAAGAAAGCTTCCCAAAGACATCCTAGACTAGTGAAAGAAAATTTTAGGTATTGGGAAAATGGTATGAGGAAGGAGATTCTTAAGTTCCATGAGAGTATCCATCCAGAAGAATTTCTAGATTGATTGGCTACGATTGAGTAAATTTTAGAATTCAAGGATGTGCCTAATAATAAGCAAGTGTTAAGTTATGAGTAATAACTAATTCATTAGTTAATGATATTTAATTATTAATCTCTCCATTTCACAATAAACGTCCTAATTACAAAATACACAATAATTAAGAAAATTTATTTGTTTATTTTAATCATTTTAATTCATTTATTTCTTTAATCTCCATCTATCTTTTTAATTTTCTCATATTTTATATCTCTTAATTATTATTTCTATTTCCAACACATTTTTTAATGTAAGTCTTATTATAATATTAAGATAAAATATAGTTTAAATTAGAAAATGAGATAATTTCATCGGAATATATCAAAAAGGAAAGTAAAATGTTTATTATGGGAAAAGGAGTACTTATTAAATATTATTAATTAATTAATTAATTATTACTTAAAACTTAACACTTGTAAATAATTATTATATAAACTCGATTAATAATGTCACAATTATGATAAGTGCATTATTTAACTTAAGAATCAATCTAATTATTATAAATAAGAACAATATCATAAAAATATTTGATAAAATAATATAATTTAAAATATATATTAGATCTATAATGATGTATGTGAATTAAATTTTAATAAAATAATATTCTTATATATAATTATATATATAATTTAAGATTATCTATAATTTTAAGTACACATATACGTGTCTGTATCTGTGTGTAATTTTAAGTTTTTTGTTTGCATAAAACTATAAATCTAATAATTTATTTAAGAAAATGTATTTACAAGACAATTGAAATTGATTGATTTAATGATTAAAATTTTACGAAGTTAAC
>CANXYC012490928.1:0-15000 GCA_948193065.1 Aleurites moluccanus | reverse complement strand
TCAACTGGGTACCCATAGCTTCCTGGAACTTCTACCAAAATCAAGAAGTAAACTGCGTACTCCTATCCGATATGATCATCACTGGCACTCCATAAAGCCGAACTATCTTGTCCATATACAACTGTGCATATTGAGCTACAGAGTAAGTAGACTTAACTTTTAGGAAATGAGTAGACTTCGTCAATCGATCTACAATAACCCATATGGAGTCATAACCTCGTGTAGTCCTCGGTAAACCGACCACAAAATCCATAGTAATCTACTCCCATTTCCACTCAGGCAACTCTATTTCCTGAAGCAAGCCAGACAGCTTCTGATGCTCAAACTTAACCTGCTGACAAGCTAAACATGAAGAGACAAACTGAGCTACATCCCTCTTCATACCAGACTACCAATACACATCTCTCAAATCATGATACATCTTGGTAATCCTAGGATGTACACTATATGATGAATAATAAGTCTCTCTCATAATCTGATCCCGAAGCCCATCAATGTCTGGTACACATATCCATTTCCCATATCTCAATAATCTTCATCAAGTATATCAAATTGGCATACAAAAGCCATGGGAAAACAAGAACAATATTTAGGCAAATTTGCCCTAAAGTGGTTCAGCCACTTTAGGATTTTCACTTCAGGATTCCAAATTGAATTCTAACAATTTAGGCATGTAATTTGATGCATAAAAGACTCACCTATCACTTCAAATTACCTGGCAAATTTGCTTAGCCACTCAATTCCTCAATTCCTCGTTATAGGCCAAAATCGGCGATTTTCTCCAATCGAATTTTCTACAATAATACGAACATTAATTAAACACCAATAAATATCCTATTAACTTATTCTATAGCCAATTTACACATCCTAACTCATATGCATAAAATCAAATCTTACAACTTCACTTTAAGGTTTGAAAATTGGGGAAAATTGTTTAAAACATCAATTGGTGCAATTAAACCATTTACCTAATCCTACCAATACCTAATTAACCTAATTAAACCATAAAAACTACCAAATGAACAACTTACCCAAAATAGCTCAAATGGCCGAAATTTTCCCTTCCTTTGTTCTTGAATTTCCTTGAATTTCTATGGCTTAATTTGATAGATAAAGGTTTGTATGGTTTTTGTTTTAGGATTTCAACACTTTTTCTTCACAAAATCAAAGAAAAAATGAATTGGAAAGGAAGAATGGAAGTCACGGATGGAAGAAGAGAAAAATGGCAAAAAAAATTCTAAGTCTTGCTTATATAGTGAGACAAAAAGGGTAAATTTCTCTTTTGGTCCTCCAACTTTCCATAATTTGCTTTTGGTCCTTTTTCACTCAATAATTTATTATGACAATTTCGTCGGGAATTGGAATTCAAAGTGAATGTTTAAACATCTTATTTTTATTAATATTAATTACTAAAAATAGTTTCAGAGTCGTTCTTAAACTCAAACTGTCGAAATTCCACTATATCCCTACAGTTCCCTTTATTTATGGTTTTGCCATTGCTTACTTTATCAGTGTTCTTAAACATTTTTACCTCTTCTTTTTACTGTATTCACACATGAATATATATTATCATTTATCCTCAATCCAAATTCAGAAATTTATCCATCGATCGTACTGCCATTTTTGCGGCAGCAATATTGGTACCGATGATTTTAGAAATTTTTTTTTGTTTTCGCTCTAACTGAGTTTTTAAAATTATCATTAGCCATTTTGATAATTTTAATCCACATACTGAGAACTTATTTCACAAAAACATGTTATGCATATATACAGGGTATTACAAAGAATTTGACCAACAATAATAGGAAGTTATGAATCATAAATATATTAATTTTCTATTGAAATGAATAAATACAATTAAGGTTTAATTGATTATTTTATTAACTGAATTCCTAAGATAGTTTAATGAAGAAGCGATTCCTAATTTGATTGCTCATTTAGATTTTTATAGTTGATGGATGTTAATTTGACATGCTTGCTTAAATTGGAGAAGTTAAATTTCCCTAGAGTCTTTTACAATTGATAATTTAATTTGATTTAATTTGCTTTTAATTTATCAAACTCAAACCTGATTTAGAGTCTTCAGGATTTAATTTTGTTTGTGTCAACCCCAATAGCATAAATGTCGACCATTTTTCTTTGAGTGAGAATGATCTTCATTTTCTCTTCATTTGCTACACCTACCTCACGTACTTGTGATGAACACGTAGCCCATAGCCTAGACTATGTAATTTAGGGACGAATAAATTAGACTAACTAATAACCACCTCAGTCTATAATCACATCAAGAAATCCTTAAATAAAATTAAAAAAGATAAACATTTTTATTTTCCTTCCTTACATTTTCTAGGCACCCAAACATGACAAAAATTCTAAAAATTAAAGAGAATTTTACCTTCTTCGAGTCTACAACTTGAGCTGTGATCATCAATTAAAGTTGTGAAACTAGACTTTCTTTGGTAATCTCCATTCTCACACATAAAAAATGGGATTTATAATTTTTTAAAAATAAAAACGAAAATATTAAAAAATTAAAAAAAGTCATTTTGAGACATTTAATTTACATATAAAGAAACAACAATGCAGAAACTAAACCTAGATATTTACTGTCCACTCAAAATGTAATCATTTCTTTCATAATCATCATCTTCAACACTATAAGAATTGAACATGAACTAGAAAATAAAAATAGAGCATCCTTGTAGTTATAGCCCACTTTAAAGATCCACGTCGTTGGTCTCTTTAACCGACGAGATGGATTTAGGATAACTCTTAAGCTGAACATAAGGTGTGAATCATAAGTCTACCCTAGATTGGCAATTCTACGAAAAGGAAAACCTAAATCTATTCTAGGTTGATTCTAATTTTAAGTTGAATTTAAGATGTGAATTCTAAGTCTATCTTACGATTATCAATTATAGGCCTGGTACAAAAAGAAGGCTACAAATGTTACTTATGATCTAAGCATGTAAGATATGAAACTTAAGGCTATCCTTGGAGGGACGGATAAGTCTTGGTTTGCATAGGTTAAGACTCTGGGTATGAAGTGCCTCCTAAGTCTAATATTGGCATATAAGATATGAATGCATTTATGAATTGGATATGTTGAACTAATAAAATGTTAATCTGAACCACTATGGTATTAAGGTGTTAATTTTTTACAATATGCCAGATTTGTGCCTGAGATTTTAGGAAGATCTCCCACTGTTGAGAGTTGACGATTTGGGGAAAAGGGTGACCAAGATGAGGGATTTCGGCTTTCTTATTTGGCCTTGGTTTGTTTACTCAAAAGAAAATGACTATGAGATGGTGATATTTTAGCAATGCTGTCAAATTGATGATGACTGGAGCATACTTAGTCTTGGTCGAGTATGCAGGATTATTGAGGATGATGTTTTCAGATCGGTTGAAACCATAAATGTCATCTTGGAAGGTTGTGGTTGGGTTTGGCCTCAACTTGATTAGCTTGGAATTCGGACTGAAGAATTTACTTAGTTTATGCCATAATGGGCTTTTGGGCTTCAACGAAACTTTATACGTTTAGGCTTTTTAAAGATGATTTGTACTTTTCAGAGAGATGGACTCAATTTTGGTTTTTCCCCTGGCATAACTTTAAAAGGGCAATGGGCTTTAGGTTTAATAGAGGGCTTGGCAGTTTGGGCAATCCAAGAATGGTTTGGACTTTTATAAGTTGAACTCTTTTGAGTGGTATGACTTTAGTTTCGCTAAGGAACTTGGGCTTCAAAGATGATTTAAGGGCTTTCGATGAACAAATGGATTTATGGGGTATACTCCATATAGTCCATGCTTTTGAGATGAGAAATTTGTTTGGTTTTGGCTTTGCCTCTAATACAACATTTAGAGGATTTTGGTTACAAGGAGATTTTTGGGCTATCCCATAAATGACTTGGGTTTTAGGATTCCACTATTTGAAATGTTTAGGAGGTATGATCGATTGTAGTTTTGCCAATGAGTTTAGGCTCCAGTAGTTTCAACATTTTGGAATGAATGATTGGTTTTGCCAAGGAATTTGGGCTTTGAAGGCGGTTTATGAGCCATCAATGAATGGTTTGGGATTAATGAGAGATTTGAGTGCTTTGGAAAGTTTTTCCAAGGAAATTGGGCTACAAAGCTGCTTTATAGGCCATCCATGAATGGTTTGAACTTTATGGTTTGAACCTTTTGAGTGGTTTATGGTATGGATGAGCATTCGGTCAGTTTAGCAAATTTAGAAGAATTAAATTAACTGAACTAAAATGTTAAAGAACTAAACCGAACCAAATTTTGAATTGATTCAAACTGAACAGAAACTTTACAAGATTAACAAAATCGAACCGATATATTTCAATTCGGTTATTTTAATTTTTTTATAAAATACATATATATATATATAATCCAGAAGGTTTATTTAAGGTTTAGTTATTTTAGGTTTTTTGAAGAAAATTTGAACCGATCTGAATAGATCAAAATTTATAAAAAATAAATTAAATCGAACCGAATTGAAGTGATTGATTAAATTCAATTCGATTTGGTTTTTGATTAATCTAGTTTTTTGCTCACCCCTAGTTTATGGGATATTTTTATGAATTTATTATTGTAGCATGATCTATAGAGAAGACAAGCATAACTATGTTAAAAGACTCTTTGAGTGACACTTTATCGACTAGATTTAGATACATGGGTCAATGACTGAAAGAAATAGCCCTTAGGAATAGAGAAAGGTTTTTTAATTTGGTATCTTACTTATTTGAGCACTTGAGATAAAGAAACAACTTGGAGAACACGACGTTAATAAGGGATGTGGACTATGTAATATCTGCCATTTTTGTAGTATTTTATTAAATTGTATGTTTGAAGAATTAATTAATTCAATATAAGTATGTTTGAGAAATTCCAGAATTTCTGTTACAGGAAATTGTGAGGTTGATTGTATATTCTTAGAGAAACAATTTTGTAAAATATAAAATATGAAAGTTGTGAATCTATGTCTCAGTTATAATTCTGTAAAATGGTTTGATAGAATTTTGTGTGTGTGATGAGTTATGTCCCTTTGAGCAGGACTAGTCTGATTGAGTGTATCTGCAGGAAGTCTGTGTTTGTTTGAAATTACTGGGAATGACTGAGATAGATTTATCCAAAGGTATAAACATGAAAACTATTCCTTTATGTGTTGTGATGTTGGCTATTAAATTTCAAAATTTTTGGATAAGTACATCTCAGTGGAGAGTAGATTTTATCAGGTCTGTTCAGTTGGATTTCAAGGCAGTAAGTTTGGGTGAATTTTAGAGAGTCACCATGGTCTGTGTGTTGGTCTTAGTGATTTAAATTTTGGATATGTTGTGCCCCTGCATGTTTATTTTAAGTGAAATTAGGAATTAGTAAGTTTGGATATTTGTAACTCATTTACAACCTGGTTAAGTGTAAGTTGTCCAGGAAAGGTTTCAACTGGGCAAAGTCTTGGTATGGGGAGCCAGCAAAATGCGAAGTGGCATTTTGCGAGCTGGCAATACGAAGTGGCGAAGTGGTGATATGAGATTACCGAAGTGGCAATTGGAGAAGAAGCATATGCGAGATAGCATGTGCGAAGATGATTTGGCGAAAAAGCATATGCGAGGTAGCATGTGCGAAGAGGATTTGGCGAAGAGGGAAGGCGAGGTGGCATCATGCAAAGAGGCATTATATGAAGAGGGTTGTGTGAAGTGGCAGTTCGCGAAGAAGATTTTGGCGAAGAGGAGATAGGCGAAGCGAGTTGGCAAAGAAGCGAAGAGGTGAAGAAGCATTGCCGAGGTGGCATATGCAAGGAAGAGTTCGCAAAGAGAGTCTGGCAAGGCAGCATATGCGAGCTGGCAAGCATGTTTTCTGGGGCAGTGGTCTATTTAACCCCAGTAACCCAGTAGCATTTTCACCATTTTTTCATTCCTTCTTTCTTCATTAAATTCAGTCTTTTCTCGGATTAGTCTCATTTTATTTTCTAAGAATTAATACTCAAATTAATGCATTAGAACTCTAGATTAGCATATTTTAAGGCATAAATTATCAGATTTAAGCAAGATATTTCAGTGGAGCAATTTTTGGAGAAATAAGGTAAATTTCTTCAAATTTCATTTTTTCTTTATATTTGTTTAATCTGGCAGTTAGAATAATTAATTATGGTTGTAAGGAAATTTATTGCAAATATTTTAAGGTTATACATTGTAATTAATAATGGAGGAATCAGGATTTATGGACTGTCATGAATAGCAACATGAACAGTAAATCTGAATTAAATGCAAATTTTTCTTTAAGAGATAATTAAATTGATGTTAGAAATTAAGAATAGAACCTCTAAGATGATTAAATATTTAGAGATCATATGGAATATTATTGACTTAGAGAAAACTCTAATTTTGAATATTTGGAGAAATTTTCTTAGGAAGAGAAAATCAAAGTAATTGAGGAGCTTGGAGTTGAGCAAATTACTGAAAGGAATTCAAGGATAAATCTGTATTGAGGTAAGTATGAACATTGCATTTACCATTGTTTCTTTAAAATGTCATGACCGAGCATTCTCATTGATCACCCATAAAGATTCCTATATACATGATATTGTTAAATGCACTTATTATTTGAAATCCCTATGATGTTCTTAAACAGTTATTGAATTGCCCCTTGTGATTACAGTACATGAATTCAAATGGCTTGGTCATTCTTCTTTGGACCAAGTCCATATGAAACCATTTGTTGTCATGATTGAATTTATATTATATGTTGATGGTCTTGCGAGCAATATTTTTATTATGAGATTGTAACCATATGACCCTATAGATAGAATGTTCTTCCCAATGAGAGTAAATTCATTGGTCCATCGTGCACTTTGGGAACCCAGCTGGTAGGGTTTTTACCAGTGTTCCACCTAGAGGGGACCAAGAGCTCTAGGCGTATGCCTGGCCAAGCATGCGTTTGGATAAGGTAGCAAGGACTATTGATGCGCTCTGTTATGATAGGTAGCATGGCTATCGATTCATTCTATAGTTCTACCATGATATTTGATAGTGCTATTTGATTGTGAGCACTTCTGTTTCTTTGTAAGCCTAACCACATTCTGATTCTTATCCTGTTATTGGAACTGATATTCCTTTCATATTATATATATGTGTGTGTGTGTGTGTGTGTGTGTGTGTGTGCTTATGTATTTCTTTCTTGCTGCATGTTCATATCTTACTGAGTTGAAAGCTCACTCCTCTTCTGTGGATTTCAGGTGATAGTATAGCTCGTGAGGGAGCTAATAGAGAAGATCCAACTTCTTGACCCATTCCTCCAAGAAGCTTCATTGTAATAATTTTTGAGATATTTTGTATATTCATTAAATGGTATTATGACACAATATGTATTGAGAGTATACTTTAGAGCTCCGTAGTTAGTCATTTGAGGATGATGATATTTTGATGTATGAATTGTTACCTTTTAGGTACTCTTGTTCCTTAGTGATGTGAGATGCATCTTTTGATTAGTAAGGAACAAGAGAAAGCTATGATATGATAATAGTAAAGATTTGATGGATGCTTAACTGGATTTATAGTAATGATTATTGTATGATAATATAAGATATTGTAATTGATATAATTTTGTATGAAATTCATGATATGTGAGTTCTACGGGTTTATGGTGGCCTTAAGCCTACCCTTGCCCTAGGATCGTCGCACCACTGGAGTTGAGGTGTGACATACTTTTTATTAGATGATCCCTGTAACAATCAAAAGACCATCTAAAAATGAGTTATCCATGATCTCTTCATCAATTCTCAATCACAAAGACAATCAAAGAAACAAAAGATGATCAAATAAAATGATCTAAAAAAGGCATCACCAATTACTTCATTTACTCCCAACCAGTGAGATGATGAAGGTAACAATTAGCAAACCATCAAATGATGAGTTTTTCTATAAGAATATCACCCATCATCTCCTTTTTAACTCCCAACCAAGGGACAATTAAGGTGATAATCAAAAGAACATTAAAAAAATAATCCATGGTCTCTTCATCAACCTTTAATGTTAGGACAATCAAGCAAAAGGTATCCATGGCTCATTATATTGTGGATAATTGAACCTTATAACAAGAGAGCAAAAATCTCAAGATGATCCTGATATCATTAATAAGACTCTTACCAAACCAAAAATTTGTTGGAGCTCAAAGGAAAGAGAACATGATCCAATTCAAGGTGGAATGATTTTCCTTATTCAAATGCCAAATTTCATTAATTCAATGTAAAAATAAAAAAAGAAAATGCTAAGTTGAAAACTCAAAAGGGCTATTCAGGCAAAAATTAAAGTAAGTTCGTTGAGTTAAAAAAACCCGAAAGGGCAACTTGTTCTTTTTAAGTGTTTATTAAAAATAGGATGTAATGCCCATTACATTTCATAATCATGATCAAATTTCAAATTTCATATAGAGAGTTTTTCCAAGCCCGTTACAAATTGTAACGCCTATTACACAATTAATAATGCCCGTTACAAAGTGGAATTCCTGTTACACTATAAATGACACCGGTTATGATTATGTAACTCCCGTTATATGACTTAAAGGAATTAGAGGCAAAATATAGAGCACAAAACTTTAAGACCAATATAGATTTGTCAAGCCCATTACAATATGATATAACAACTATTAAAGAAGCATAACAACCATTACCAACATTTTAGACTATCACGTCAGGCGGATATGTAAAAATTTATAGTTATTTGAAATGATTTTTGAAGTATATTTTGCATTAAATACAACCAGAACAGTCACATTTAATCACCAAGACTGAAAGGCTATAAAATCATGAAGATTTGAAGTTAGAATAATCTTTACCAAGCTCTTATAAGTCAAAACCAAAGTTATCTTGTTTTACTATTGTTTTATAGATTTTTTTTTATCACTAATTCTTAAACTCTATTTATTTGTATTCAAACTAACCTGTGCTAGCTTTTGCTATTTGTATTTAATCTCTTATCTTTCAAATAGTTTTGTTTAAAGTCCTAGCGAAACTTGTAAACTTCTATTTCCTGAGTATATTAAAATTTGGATGGTATCCCATTGTAAAATGATAAAATCCCAATGAAACTATATTGCAAAGAATCGAGTTGAGAATCCTTAATAGTGGAAGCTCAAAAATCAATGGATTTTGAGAGAAGTGGATGTATAAGAGGCGTTTGAGCTTCGAAACTACTATAAATCGACTGAATCTTTCTTTTCCTATCTCATTTATTATAAAAAATTGTCATAATTATCGCATATAGGTTGTTTGTATTGTATTAAAATTTTTATATATTCACCTATTCTAGGATTATTGCCGTGGTGGAATTACAATTTGTATTAGAACTTGTACTCTATTATACTTAAAATCAAATGATTTTTAGAGCTTATAATCTATTTCTATGGTAGATACCTCAAACTTAATTTCCACCTTTGAGGAAGGACAATGCTCTATAGGGCTACCACTGTTTCGTGGTGTTAACTATAATTAATGGAAAGTGAGAATAAGGGTTCACATTTACTTAAAGGGATGAGAACTTTGGGAGGTAATTGAAAAAGACCATAGGTTCCAATAGTGGATAAATAATACCAATGATACCTAAACTTTTAGGATTTTTCTAAATTGATTACTAATCGAAAAATCTTTGTAGATTAATAACTAAACTTTCAAAAATTTGCACCAACTGATCACCTATTAGAAAATCCACTAGAATTGACACCTGTGGACCTTAAATAAGCAAGCCATACTGACCAACATGCAATGTCATCGCCACTGCACTACTCCAGTCCAATCATCTGCCATATCAACCACTCAATAATAGATATGGGGTATACTAGCTCATTTTTTCCTTGTTTTTTCATTTTTCCTCTTTTCCTTTCTTTCTTTCTCTTTCCTTTTCTTTGTCTTTCTTTGCATCGACTCCATTAATAATTATCACCACCTCCACCTCC
Organism: Aleurites moluccanus; assembly: GCA_948193065.1. Lineage (NCBI taxonomy): Eukaryota > Viridiplantae > Streptophyta > Magnoliopsida > Malpighiales > Euphorbiaceae > Aleurites > Aleurites moluccanus. The sequence continues at coordinate 5,049 of CANXYC012490928.1, read as the reverse complement.
ACAGTAAAGACCACCACTACCTCAGAATCAACATTTTGCTTCTAAACTTGATTAAACTCTTCAAAGTTTCAATCTTTTTGCTTCTACTTCTCTGGAATCAAATAATTTTTGGTCTAGGTTATATTTAAATTCCCATTCAGATCATTGTTGTTATCCCCTTTGTGATTGCTTTTGAAAAAATATTTATAAAAACGAAAACCCTGTTTGTTTCTTGGAGTTTTTGACAATTTCTTGATTGAATAAATTAGTATGAAGATGAAGATAATTATCTGTCAAATTAAATCAAAAGGGTGCAATAGTACTAAGATTTTACAAAGTCAATTGAAGGAAAAAAAAACTCTGGAACTCCTCATCCCATTCAATGATGTTGTTTTCTTCATTAGACAACTCCACTTCCTTTTTGAAATTCCTCTTCACTGTTCACCTCAATGAACTCAATAGCTTAGTAGCCATACCCATTCATTCCATATCTATAAACCATTATTTTTCAAGCAAAAACATTAGGGAATTGAACAGGAAGAAGTTAGGTTACTGTTCAATCCAAAACCATAATCATGACCCATAACTGAAAGTCCCTTGGTAACTAAGAGGGGGGGGGGGGGGGGGTCGAGGAATTGGTTATTTAAAAAAATTAATATCAACTTAAAATTAATAAAGAGAAGAAGGAGAGAAAATTCAGAGAAGGAATTTATAGTGGTTCGTCCAAAACAAGCCTACGTCCACTCCTCAAGATCACACTTGAATATTTTACTAATTTTGATCCTTTTCACAGGTTCAAGATAAAATCTTAAAGTGTTTTGACTCACACTAATACTTACAATGTGTTTTACAATAAGGCTCACATAAAACCCTAAAGAGTTATAAGAGATGAAAAATAAATTATCTAATAACTTTCACCCAACTCTCAAAAATTAATTACACTTCAACAACCTTGAAGAATAGCAATTAATTCTCTTTACAATAGAAAACTCAAATATAAGCTTACGAACACTTGAATACTCAAAGGTATGAATTAATGCAATTAGATTCGTTGTTGTTACATTATTAACTTCATACCAACCCATATATATAGTTTTTAGCTTAAAAGAGCCGTTTGAGTGCATTAAATATGTATTTAATGTAAATTCGCGTCCTTGCAATGACTATATTCTTATTAGTTTTTTAGGTGTAGTAGTGGCTACAAAAGTGAAATACCCTCAAATTTAATTTATATAATCCTGAATATATGTTATTTAGGGATAAATAAAGTTGATTTAGACATTAGAACATCACACTTGAGCGATTTGACAAATCGTTAAAAATTGACTTGGTGGATAGGTAAGCACGTTGATGTTTTGATTAACAAGCGGATTCAAATTTTAAATTTTTAATATCACCATTAGACTTATAAGCTGGAGAAATATAAGAAATATTATTTCAGAATTGAAATGGGACAAAAAGATAAATAGTTATAAGTTTCGGGTTCGAAATGCGAATACAAAAAGTGTCGTGGGGGAAATCGAATTAGTTGAAAGTTAATTAATATAAATAGCCATATAATTCTACAAAAATTAGAAAATTCTCCTCCTTCCTCCATTGTTATATCCAAGTCTCCTCCTCCTCCAAAACTCCACCAATTTCATCCAAACTTCAAGCAAAATCGATAAAAAACTCGATTAAACTACCGATTAAGCTAGTTTCCATCGAAAATTCCTAGAAATTCAAGCTAGAAATTGATGAAACTCCAAACCTAAATTTTAGACACTTGAAGATTTCAGGTTAGGATGATATTTTCTTCATTATTTTGATTAATTTAAGCTATATAAATGATTATAAACATGATTAGATCGATAGATTTCAAGATTGGATCGAAATTGGAGAAAACCTAAAACTAGGTTTATGTTTGAAATGAATTTTCTATATAGGATTCCATAATTCTAATTAATGTTTAAATGTTAGTTATCATCCATTTAAGAATAAATATGTGGTAAAATTGATTGTAGAATCGAAGAAAACTAAAGAACACTGCTTTTTCCTATTATAGGCAAATAGGCAGTTTATCTCGTAAACGATCGATTTGTCAGTTCTGGTGAGTTATATATATATTATTATGTATGTTTAAACCTTTATTTGATCAATTTGAATCCATTTAAATTCCTGCAAATTTTTTGCCAAAGTGTTTCATTTGAGTTTCTTTTGAATTTTCTTTGAATTCAAACTCCGATTGTGTTATTTATTGATATATATAAACCCTGTTTGATAATACCTATGTATTTATTATCATTGGGGCTTGAATTGTGAACTTTGGCTTTTGATCAATATGTCCCAAAACTATATTTATTTTTTCCTAAAGTGGTGCACACCAAGTGTCGACGAAATGACCTTTGTTAATTTCCTTAAGAAACCAATTGTTACCAAATTTGCAGAAATGGGTGACTTTCTTTGTCAATGGTATAAATGTGTCTTCTTAATATATTTTGAACTTGTATCCTATATGAGTTTTGTGGAATTTTACCTATACTATAATATTCCTTTGTTAAGGATAATGATCCTATATGTGTTTACTTGCCTAAATAACTTAAATGAGCTAAAGATACAGAAATTGAGCCTTGTTGAATATCTTGCCTATTTGATATCTTATTTGCTATCTTTAACATATTCTAATGTTTGTATGACAGAGTTACCTTACTAATAGGGTAGTGGGTAAATACCATCAATATTGTGCATAATGAAGTTCCAGTGATACCCTAGTTAGGAAGGGTTATGGTCCTGGCCATAGGGTCTGGTCCACCTTATGCTATTTACATGTTATTTTGATAATGATATGTGTTTTATGGCCCAATATCCGTTATATATACATGGTTATTATTTCTCCCAGTACTTATACATCTATATTTGATGTCTAGAAACCATTTCCCTTGATTTAGTCCTTTGATGTGCTATCCATTAGTCAATTGTTAATACTGTTCATTTGTTGTTTCTTACCCAACTAATGTATGATAATATATATATTGACTCACTGAGTATGAAAATACTCACCCTTGTACTGGTTTTATCTTTTCAGTTCAGGAATAGAGCTAGTCTAAGATTTCTTCATCAGTGTATTCAGTTTTGTTATAATAATAAATATTGAACTTGTATATATTCCTTATATATATTTTAGATGCTCTATAGATATGTAAATTATTAGGATGATTATACTTAGTATGGTCTATATGTAATATCTGCCATTTTTGTTATATTTGTATGTATTTGTATGTTGTGGAATTAAATTAATTAAAGATGAGAATGTGTGTTGCAGTAAAATTCTGGTTTCAGGAATTTGTGAGGCTGATTGCATGATCTTAAAGAAATAATTTGGTAAAGTGTAAAATACAAAAGTTGTGGATTTATTCCTCATCTTTAATTCTGTTTCATGAAATTCTATGTGTATGAGGAGTTATGCCTCTTTGAGCAGGACTAGTCTGGTTTAGTGTTTCTGCAGGAAGTCTGTGTCTGTTTGAAATTTCTGGGAATGACTGAGGTAGTATGAGTCAAAGGTGTGAACATGAAAAATGTTCCTTTGTGTGTTGTGATATTGGATGTAAAATTTCAGGAATTTTGGATAAGTGTAACTCAGTGGAGAGTGGGATTTATCAAGTCTGCCTGGATGGATTTTGGGGCAGTAAGTCGGGGTGACTTTTGGAGAGTCACCATGGTCTGTGTAGTTGCCTTTTTAATTTTAATTTTGGATATGTTGAGTCCATGCATGTCTATTTTAAGTGGTAAAAAGAATCAGGAAGTTTGGATGTTTGTAGCTCATTTGCGAGCTGGTTAAGTGTAAGTTGTACAGGAAAGGTTTCGATTCAGCAGAGTTTTGGTGTTAGCGAGCCGATATTGCGAGCTAGCGAAGTGGTGAGGTGAGATTACCGAGGTGACAATTGGCGAAGAGGCATATGAGAAGAAGAATTTGGCGAAGAGGAATTTGGCGAAGAGGAATTTGGCGAAGAGAGTTTGGCGAAGAGGCTTATGCGAAGAGGCATTGTGCGAAGTGGCAGTTCGCGAGCAAGGTTTGGCGAAGAGGGAATGTGTGAAGTGGCAGTTCGCGAGCAGGGTTTGGCGAAGAGGGAATGTACGAAGTAGCAGTTCACGAGTAGCATTTGGAAAAGAGGAATAGGCGAGGTGGAATTATGCGAAGAGGCATTGCTGAGGCAGCATGTGCGAGGCGGCATATGCGAGGAGGAGTTCGCGAGGAGAATTTGTCAAGGCAGCATATGCAAGGTGGCATATGCGAAGTGGGATTGATAAGTTGGGAAGTGCGAGCTAGGAATGGTGAGCTGGTGAACGGGATTTTGGGCAGTGGCCTATTTAACCCAACGTCCAGTAGCGTTTTCTCCACGATTTTATTTCTTCTTTTCTTCGTTCTTCTTCTATTCTTCTCAGATCAATTCCATTTCTTGTTTAAGGCATTAATACTCAAAATTAATGTATTAGATCTTTAGATTATTCTATTTCAAGGCAGAAATCATCAGATTTAAGCAGAATTCCTCAGGAATTTCAGTGTTGGAGAAATAAAGTAAAATTTTTCAAATTTCATTTTTTTTGTTAGATTAATTAATTCTGGTAATTAGACTAGTTAATTAATGGTATAAGAAATTTATTACAAGCATTTTAAGGATATGCATTGTAATTAATGTTTGAGGAATCAGAATTTATGGATTGTCATGAATAGTAATATGAATAGTAAATCTAAATTAAATGCAGATTTTTCTTTAAGAGATAAATTAAATTGATATTGAGAATTAAGAGTAGAGATTTTAAGATGGTTAATTATTAAGAAATCATATTGAGTATTATTGATTAAGGAAAACCCTAATTTTGAATATTTGGAGAAAATGTCTTAGGAGAAGAAACTCAAGGAGATTAAAGAGACTGTGGTTGAACAATCTATTAAAGGAAAATTTAAGGATAAATTGTATTGAGGTAAGTATGAACATTGCATTGTTTATTGCTTCTTTGAAATAATGAGACCGAGCATTCTTATTGTTCACCCATGAAATTCCTATATACTTGATATTGTATTATCAAACT
>CANXYC012490761.1:0-14994 GCA_948193065.1 Aleurites moluccanus | reverse complement strand
TGTCACAAGCCGAAAATTTCTAGAATTTTCTCCGCAATTCTCCAAGGTTCCACCCCTTTCCACACTTGTGTAGAATTGGCTAGAATTGCCCAGAATTGGCTAGAATTGCCTAGACAAGTGTGGAACATTCTAGCATTCTCTTGTACATACTAGTTTGCTTGTAAGTATGTAGAATTGTGTAGAATAGTCTAGATGGCAAATCTAGACCGTTGGATAGAAATGATCTCCACCGTCCATTGAGGAGGTGGAATGCCTATAAATAGGCTAGCCATTCTTTCATTTGCAACATAGAAAAGCATTGTAATCAAGCTTAGTAACAAAGATCCTTTCAAAGTTCTTCCAAACACTCTTGTGTTCTTCTTTGCTTACTTAAGCTTACTTTGCCAACGGTTTTTGGCATTTGGGAAGGCTGACTAGCTAACTCTTGGGTGGAAGTTTGCTAGTGCCGCACGGGAATTCTTGGGAGGAAACAAAAGCCCCGTGACACTATGTACAGAGTGTGGAATTGAAAGATCCAAATTAGATTGTTCTCAATGTAATGAAAGATTGTTACATCCTCCTCTTGTAGCCTCTCTTTATATAATTCAGCAACATTTCCCAAATTGTCTCTTTTGGAAGAGATTTCTTTAAGTTTTCTCTAAAATTGTTGAATTTTAGCTCTTGGAAGATGGAAGGAGGATATCTTATTCACATCAGTGATTGGAAGGCATGAGATCTAAGATCTTAAAGTGAGTGAAATAAATTACTTATAGTTAGATACGATGTACTTTGCATATGAACTCGAATGAATTAAATAGGTTAAAGCACTTGTGCAAGACGACAAGACTTTGGAAAATATCATCCATATGCCACTGTTATAACCTTTGTTAACTGCATACAAGATCTCAGATGGGTGAGGCATAACTTCTTTTTTAGTCGTATATTTGACGAATCACAACAGGATATGCTAACTTGTCGTCAGTGCTTAGGGGATTGTGTCATATGGGAAGAGTCAATTGATGAGCAGCCATGGGAGAAAGCCCGCTCAATGTAACTTCTCAACTCCTGCTCACGACACATATTTCTTGGTTTGCTAATTCACATCTTTCCTCCTTTGTGCTTTTAGCTGTTTTCAACAGCCACATAAATATTTCTGATATCTTTCTTAGTTGGTTGATCACATCTGTTTGACAACTTACAAAAGCTGGTAACCTTTTAAATCATGGAAATGTAAAACATGTAAAATTTTGTGCACTTGCACAGACAGGTCAATGCTCTGAACTCATTGCACTATACAGAGTCCCTTCTTTTTTCAGTTTTCGTTTTGCTGTTATAAAATAGTTAGTATTTCATTTGCAATAACATGTAGTAATAATAGGTGCTGTCCGTTTAGATTGTTCTCTATTACGGACCAAAATGCGACAAACCAGGTTTTGTAATGTTTAGAAATGCTTTTGATGCCTATTGCTTTAGCTACTGTTGTTCTAATTGTATACTGGAGTTACGATGTGCCTACTAGTTTTTAAGTGTTCTCAAATTTTGGTTTGCATGGTTGTCTTTTTTTCTGTGTCATATGATGACAGAATGATTCTGAATTTTGGTAATATTTTTCTCCCTTTTGTCTTCTCAGTTCTCCACTCAAAGTGAAAGAGGATGATGAAGTAGACAATTTGGAAATAAAGCTGGATATGAAGAAATCAAAGTGTGTATACCAATCGCCACCTCCTGAAGTTGGAATGAAGATCAGCCGATCACTAAAAGTTGGTAGCTTCAACCCAACCTGATATGTTATATATAAAAATCATGAAGTGCATATATTGTAGTATTGCTGGCTAGAAGAAATCTAAAGCATACTGGTTCGTCATACTGTAACTTTGATAATGACCAACCTCCAAAAGACCTCCTATTAAAACATTCATCCTTTTCAAGTGACAACTGACATGATTACCAACAAACTCCAAGACTTATATCATTCCTTGTGATAGTACTGGGTACTGGCTATTCTTATACATACATATATTTTACATATGTTTGCATGCAATTATGAATTGGCCACATCATGATCTTAATCTTCTTTGTTTAGTAGGATGATTGCGGAGTCTAAATGCTAAAACTGGATTATTAGTAAAAGAATGAAGATTATCCACCGCAATCCCAAGCTTCATGCACAAAGGGTGGCTTTAATTAAGGTCTATCACCTTCATATTTATTTTTTTCCTGATATTTTCTTTCAAGTATTGTCCTATGTTCATCTACTTTGACATTTGTAAAACATCAAACATTATCATGCATAATCATGGTTTATTTCTATTGACTACTGCAGACCTTAATTTATAACAGTAAACATCCAAAACATTTCTTATAGTTTTTATCATATTATAGCTGCATGCTGTTGGATCATGATGTCAGACGATAGCTTCTTAACACAGGAATGAAACAACTAAGACCTTGACTATGTGTCTAAGGACTTGATATGAAGTGAAACTGAGAATCGTTTAATTTTGAATGCTGAAAGAATCAACCTACATAAGTTCTCAATTATATTTAGATCACATATGCATGAAACATTTGTATTTATTGTTATACTTTGTAGTTGACATTATCAATTCATTCTGACGCATAGACAAAATAATTAGACATGGCTGTGTGTCTAAATGGTGTAATGACTAGATAATTAAAAATCTCTGGATTTTGTATCATGCTGAAAGAACAAAATTATAAAAAGGTCAGGACTGCATTTATATTATGTACAAACATATGAAATATTATGTTTTACCATTTCATTTTGTACAACAGTCTGAAGGAAAAAAAATATATGAAGCTACGGAAATCAGGACTGTGTTTAGAAACATCTTTCCTGGTATTTACTTTAGGGGGGCAGAATTTGGCTTTGCCCTTATTTTCTTTGTTGAAAATGGGAACTAGAACCAGATGCATTGAGCTAGAAAATTGAAGTTGCTACAGTTATAAGGAAAGCTTAGGGAATGCCTATTTACTTGATAAGTTGCATAAATTTTTTTATAAAGTATTTCATGATCTGGGAGGAGAATGTATTGAATTATTACTTCTTAACTTAGTTGAAAACAAAAGGGTTTTTGGTTTACTGTATACTTTATATATGAAATGCAGAAAGCCAAAGGAACTGCTGTGGCAAGAAAACATACTTCTGAAACTTTGAAAGCTTTGTTTCACAATCCAGAAAATCGTCGCAAGAGGAGCTTTGCTCTGAAAGGTCTGGTTGCAAAATCTGCTGAAAGTAGACTTTAACTCTTTTAAGTTTCCCCTGTATGTTTTCTGTCTGTTTTCCTGACCTTATGTCTGACCTCACTTTTTAGTAGTTATTACCTATTTGGCACGTATCTTGTAAGGTTATCCATAAGTAAACCTGGAACTACACTTCCCAATTTGTTTTCTGTTTCTGCCTTTCCAAGTACAATTTGTAAAATTCAACGAAATTGGTGAAACTATAAGATCACCTTCTTGGATTTGAAGAAACCTGCAGTAGGAAATGGCACAACCAACTTTAGTTCTGATATTACTTCTAATTTAATAAATACATGCTGATGATATAACATTAAGCTCTCCCCACGGTCAATTGTTTGATAGTTTTGCTGTCATTTTGAATTGCTTTATTAGCACTGTAGTTAAACTATAAGCATACAAAGTCTGTTGTTTCAGAACTAACATTCCCACACATCTTGAACTCAATTATGATCAAATGTTATACAACCTCTTTGAATGATACATTTTGTAGGTTTATGTACTGACCCATTTCTCTTTTAAGCAGGAGTGAGATTTTACTGCAGACACTGTGGTCGTGAAGGACACAGGAAACACTACTGTACAGAACTTAAGCAGAGCCTAATAGACAGGCGGTTTCAATGTCTGTTGTGTGGGGAAAAGGACCATAACAGAAGGACATGTCCAAAGTCTAGGAGAAGCAGTGTTGAAGGCAGAGTGACAAGGCATCACCACTGCAAAATTTGTCATTGAAGTGGCCACAATCGCAGGACATGCCCTCAATTGAATGGGTCAAAACTAGGTGGTAGCACTACAAAGAAAGATTTTCTGGTACCTAGACGCAGAATATACACCTGCCGTTTGTGTAGACAAAAGGGGCATAATGTGAGGACATGTTCTAACAGAAATACAAAGCCTGCAATGATCAGTCAGGATGCCACGACCTTATTGGGGACTAATTACTAATGCATCTGAATTGAATTTGCAAGAGGAGGAACACTTTTGTTTTTTTTTTTTCTGAAGTTTTTATTTGCAAGTTCTTTCCCTTTAACAACATTACTGTTAATGAATCATGTTGGTTTATTGTATTTATTTGGAGTGGATGTAATATGCTTCCATAACAGTGGTGTTAAATGCCCAGTTACTGTTAAATATCCAGTTTCTTCCTCTATTTTGCAACAAGCCTTTAGTATCTGCTATGCAAATACTGGTCATATTCTCCCAATCTCTAGCAAAAACCGCATGGAAGCATGTACCAACAAAAAGTATAAATGGCCAGAGTTATTTACGAGTTACTTGTGCTACCTCATTCAGCTGTTAAAATATTCTAATTCTGATTAAAATAGAGTTGGATTTGAATAATAATACTTATCTTGGTGTCTTTAAATAATAAAATTATTTAAATTTTATTATATTATAAATTTGATTGAATTCAAATTGAGTTTTGAGTCTTGCATTGTAAATATTTTTATAAACTAGATCAACTATGTAAATCAAAACAAATAAAGGTAAGAAGAAGAAGAGTAGTCACAAGCTTAGGACTCGGAATAATTCCCTTTTTATTTTTATTTTTATTTTTTCTGTTTTGAGATTCAGGTCAGTAGTTATTTAGACGTGCCTGTACGCTACCGTTTAAGCCACAACGACGTCAGATCAACCAATTATTACATTATATTAATAAATACTAGTTGCCAGCCCAGCTAGACCCTAACACCCAGACAATAGCTAGCTAGGTCGGTCAATGAAGCCCATCTAAATATAAAATACAATTAGCCCAATAGTCTTACAAAAACCACATACTTTTCTTTCACAGTCACATCTTTATCTGCCCGGAAGCTCTTAGATCTCTTGAAGACTAGGGTTCCTCCATTCAACTGGTTAGTCATGGCTATGCAAACCGGAATCGGTCTTTCCAGGATCATTATCCTGGCCGGCGCAGGTATTTTCACCGGATCAACATTATTTTTGCTTGTATATATACGTGATGCTCGATTTTTGGAGTTCGACTTTGATTTGTTTTCTACAGGATACACTGGTACAGTCCTGTTTAAAAACGGTAAATTATCTGACGTGATCGGTGAACTTCAGGTATGTAATTATTATTTTAGTTAGTTTTGTTAGTTGGTTATTTGTTATTTATGGATTCGGTTAGTTTTCAGTTTATTTGCCATGGTATCTGGTTGACTAGAAAATGGGAAATATGGCGGATTTCCATTTTTATGAGTTGCCAAACCAAGAGTTGTGAACAGTTTTAAATTTTTTATGTTTGTGTACGCAGTCGCTGGTGAAGAATTGGGAAAAATCCGGGGAACATTCAGATGGTGATGCTGACTATAGTGATGCCATTGCTCAACAGGTAATAACTATTTGCTTTTTAGTTAAAGAGTGATTCGTTTATTTTGCCTGTTTTTGTTTGATAATATATTGTTAGATGCATTTAGCTGTTTTACAATTAATTGCAGGTCAAGCGGTTGACGATGGAAATTCGGCAACTGGCCTCAGCACGGCAAATTACTGTTCTGAACGGGAATTCTGGTCAAATGGGTATCTGCTACTACCATATTTATATTAAATGGTTCTTTACACAGTTGCATTTTGTTTCTTTAGATAATGCTCGTCTTTTCCTGTCTCAACAATGCCATGCGTTGTGCTTTTTGTTCTGCAAACAGAGCATCGTCTGATCCTTCCTAATTTCCCCTTTTGCTTGATGCAGGTAACTTAACTGGTCTTATAGTTCCAGCTGCTGCCGTGGGGGCATTGGGTTATGGTTACATGTGGTGGAAGGTATCTATGAATACCAAAAATTTTTATGTGGCTTTCTTATGTTGAAGTATCTGCTTCAAAATTAACTTTTACGTTTTAAGATGTGTCACTTTCTGGTTCTTTTATCATGTGTATTTTGGTATTCTGAGATAAAACTTGGGGCTTTCAGGAGACTAATTCTCTTTTTCTTTACACTAAGGGCCTCAAATTCTCAGATCTTATGTATGTAACGAAGCGTAATATGGCGAATGCTGTTTCCAACTTGACAAAGCATCTGGATCAAGTAACCGAGACTTTATCTGTAAGTCTTATTAATTGATGGATGTTATGATTTTTTTTTAATAAATAAATTTGACTAGAGTTGTTTTAGGTTAAATTTTGTTACTAGAAGGATGAGATAAAATAGTTAAATAAGACGTAAAAGTATACAAATTACTTCCTTTTAATTTGCAAAGGAACTTCAGGTCTAGTCTACTTGTACAACTATATAAAACTAATGTCTGTAATTCTGTATTTAGTTGTCTTTTTTAACTAATTTTTCTTTCTTCTTTTTCTTTTTGGTGGTTCTTGTCATTTATTTTGTATTGATTTTGAAATTTTAAATTGTGAGATTATTGACTTCCATTTTTTTTTTTAGTTTGAAACTTGAGGCATGTGCACGAACTCATTTGGTAAAAATTCAAAGTGAATCATACTTGACTATATTCCTACTGGAATACCCTGTCATTGGCTAATATTTTCTTCTATGCATTAACCATATTTATGAATCTATAATATGTATTTATCTTGTTATATACTCTGCTTAAAATGCATTCTGTTTTATATTATACTCCTTTGGACAGGCTGCAAAGGCGCATTTGACTCAGCGAATACAGCATTTGGATGATAAAATGGATAGTCAAAAGGAGATCTCAAAGGCAATACAAAATGATGTAAGAGGACAATCTTTTTTTTTGTGTGTGTGTGTGTGTCAGAGATGGTGATTGGTGCAGTTAGATGTCCGAATAACAGCATTTTAACAATAATGTCAAAACCATTGTACCATCTTAAGATTTGAACTGAGGTGTTTGGCAGTGTCCCTACTTATTATTACCTCATGTCACTACAAATGTATAGTTGTTAGTTTTGAGAAAAAATATAGAACTGGAGGACATCCATAACACTTATGTAGCAAGTCTGTGAATTTCTGATTCTAGTTTAGACTTCCTAATCAATGGTTATGCTTTTTTAATAGTTCAGGATTAAACTTTGCCAAAGTTGCTTTTTAAGCAAGAAACTTTTATGTTTGAACACAATATTTGGGAAAAATGCTAGTTCGATATGTTGACTCGTTAATTATGATAATAATTTGGATACCGGTGGCCTTATGCATATTTTTGTAATATTTTATTTAGAATGCAAATAGTGTCTATTTTGCAAAGGTGGATATGAGGTAATTAGAATCTATAGGTTCCATTGTACTAATGTGGTTCAATCTTTTGACACAGGTTAATGCTGCTGCTGAAAATTTATCACAAATCGGCACAGACTTGTGGCAGTTACAGTGTTTAGTTTCTGGTTTGGTAAGTTTTAATTTGCAATATTTGTCCAAATCGATAGTGGTGGGGAACTTCTCGACTAGTGTTGGTGATTTCTGCTAACTTGTCTTTTAACTTTTTTTAATCTCCCTAATATCTTTTCCTGACAACAGATTCATTTTACTAAATGCCCCTACTTTATTCTTTTATGACTACTGAAAATTGAATATTATTATCCAGTGTTCTACTTACAAGTCCATTCTTGCAATCTGGCTAGATTCCATCTTTTCTTTTTATTGTTTGTTTGCTCTTTTTTTTCCTTTTGCTAAATGATTATAATTTGTTAGTTTCTTCCTGTTGCAGGATGGGAAGATCGGTACATTGGAGGAGAAGCAGGTAACAACTTTTTTACCCATTTCACTTGAATATGAGAATTATTCTCCTCAGCTAAATATTAGGTTATCTTGTTTAGTTTTTTAAAAGCTAGCATTTTAACAAAATATTCTGGTGTTGGAAACATGTGTGCATGAAGAAAAGCTTGCACAGTTCTCCGTGGTTTATTTGTTTATTCTTTGGGGGGTGTTGGTAGAGGGAATATGACAAGTCATATTTAATTTCAAAACAAGTCTTGTACTAACGATACTTGAATATTAATGAACGTGATTTTTTTTTAAGTGCCATACTCTGGCCATCATTATGCAAGTATTAATAAAATAAGTAGCTCTTTGGGAACTTTTACTGCAAAACAGTTTCATTTTTTTTTAATAACTTAAAAAGTTTGAATATGCTGGATCATGTTGCTTATATGTATTTGCATAAGGTTGCCTGTCCGCATTTGATCCATTCCTAATTTGGAATTTAAAGAGAATTCGATTATGAATAATTTTTCTGCAGATAGTGAAGCAATTTTCTGTAAGGTAGTCAGGAATTTTAAAAAAGAAATATTTATTTATTTGTTGAACGTTTTATTGGTATGACAATGATTCCCGTGGATTGTTGTGATAGTGAATCACCTGTCTTAATGCCTTGAATATGCATTAATAGTTTTTATAGTTTGATCTCCTGTTTGTGCAGTTGAGTGCATACTGATTCAGTTATATGGTTGCAGGATATTGCAAATATGGGTGTATTGCACCTGTGCAATTTTGTTCAAGGCAAAAAAATGGACATGCCTAAAGCTCTTGAGGTTGGAATAGCATTTTAATGCCTTTCAGTAGTACTGTTAATATATTTTTTCAAAAAAAATAAGAAATTGTTGATACTTGAATTAGAATCTCTTTGGTATGAAGGAAATGATCGATAATAAGTCATGAAGTTGGAAGTTATGCCTAGGACTAAAATGGAGGCTTTGTTCTTCTGTCTTGGTCAATGAAATTCAATCTGCCCAGATAGCATAGGGGTAGTTGTGAAAAAAAGAGTAGATGTGGATTTCTTGCTTCATAAAAGCTGAAAAAAAATTCCTATGTAATGACCCAAATAACAAAAAATTCGTTTTTTAATGCCTTTACAACACCTTTTCTATTTTCTTTTCTTCTCTAGGTTCTTCCTCCCTAACATAGTATATTTAATTTTGCCATCCTTTCATTGCACGCCACACTGCTACTCATTCTGATTTTCTGTGGCGGGATTCAAAGAAGTTTGTAATTTTTTCTTTCATCAATGTTGTCCTCTTTAATCATCTTCTATTGTAACAGGCTTCATATTTTATTTATTCTTATCATATTTCACCTTTTTTTTATTACCCAAAGCTAGTTCCATATTTGGCAACTTCCCCAACTGATCAACCTAATAGAAGCATTAAACATCTTGCAGGATATGCTTCAACCTTCTGGAAGGACTCGTTCAATCACATACTCGGGTTTGACAGTACGTATCCTCTATGCCTTCACTCTCTCTCTCTCTCACACACACACACACATCAACTGTCATCTGGTACAGTGAATCCCAACTTAAGGCCTTGATCTGTAGCTAATGTATATACAGATTAATGTACTAGTGGATTAGATATATTTAGGCATCAATAAGATGCAGCAGGGTGTTTGCCACTTTGATCTTGAACCTGATTCCTTTTTCTTTGTTAGCAGGGTCTTAAGGAGATTTCAGACACACTGTCTCGAACTATCAGTCAACCAGCAGCTGATGTCACGCTGCAAGATGGAATTGATAAGTTGGAAGATCCACAGCATACCCCACTTAGTTACCAACCAAGAGCCCTGCTTAGGTTTGAAACCTAACTCTCTTATCTTGGCTGTCCTTTTCTCACCATGTACGGACAATTTTGATGAGCTAGAAAGGTCATTGTTCAGTTTAATATGGCATCATCTAGAGCACATTGGTTTCGTCATTCCTTTTGAGAAGGCAATAGCCAACCTTCTTTGCTGTGATTACTGCTGCTGTTTTTTTTTTATTTTTTTACAAGAGGTACAAACGTTAGTGGTTAGGGGGGGAGGGGGGCCGTTAGAAGTTAGGAAAGTTGGCAAACTTGATATCCAACAAGTCTTTTGCCAAAGGAGGGACTCAAACTCCACAGGTGCCTTGTAAATGTATGAGGCACATGACCACCAGGCCAAGGCTGGTTGCAATTATTGCTGTTTTGCAAATCTACCGATTGAAATTTTGGGTATGTCAGAAACATCCATGTCGTCACATTTTGAGTGCATTTTTTTTTATATTACCTTTTGAATGCTTGCTCTTTCAAAGATTTTTAATCGTAAACTTGGCTGCCTCTGCACAATTTCTCATAATGATTGTTTCGCTAAAATATCATGGAGCTTTCAAAGAATGTTGATTTCTGTTTGTTTTACACGGTATTAAATTTGCAGGTTTAGTTCAGCCAAGTGTTGATTTAACACTTTTGAGCAAGATGACATCCAAGCTTTATCTCTGCAACATGCTCGTTGAGTAATTTTATAGTGTTTATATAAACAAATAAGGGAAGTCTCAAAATCATGGAAAATGATGGTTAATTTCTTTTGGTAGTTTTTTTTTATACTTCTTCATAGTTAATATCCAGTTTCTGGAATTTAATGAACGGAATGCTAGTTTGTAACTTGCATTATGATATGGGCACTTTCAAGTTAACAAGCTGTAGTTGTAGATAAGAAAATATAGTTCTATTTTTATTTGTTATAAATATAATGCTTTCTATTCTTGGTTGAAGTATAAAATGATTTATTTCTGGTTTTTATGAACTTGCAAGTTGTTGCTTGCAACCGTTACTTTTACAATTTCAAACCATGTTTTTTTTATTTGGATGAAGCAAGTATGGATGTATGCTTAACTTTAATTGCGGAATATTAATTATTATTTAATCTAAAGTATTAAGCGTTTTAAATTTTGTAACAGAAAAAGCACTCTTACCCTTGTTTGTTTTGAAGGAAATGGAGAGAAAAGAAAAGAAATTGAAATTATTTTTTTCATTTGGTTAATTAATAAGAAAAAGAATAATTAATAAGAAAAAGAAAGGAGAAGAAATGAGAGAAAATTTGATTTCTATAATTAGGATTTTGAACTCAAAATTTTTTTCTTCATTTTAGAAGAAAATGGAGGGAAATTATTTGCTTAAAAAAGTGATTTTTTTTTTATATGTTATTATTTAAAAGGAGGTTAAAAATGTAAATGTATTATAAAATTTTCTTATTTTTTTTATGTAAATAAGAAATTTAAATAATATAAAGAAAATTAAAATTATTTTTTTTCTTTATTTTCCTTATTTAAATTATCTTCATTTTCTTTGCTCGTGCACCGAACAAAGTATAAACTACTTTTAGTAGTATAATTTTTTTGAACAGTTTTAATAGTATAAATACTTGAAAAAAAAAAAATTATTGTCCAATTCCTTTAGGCAAATTTTTACACTAATAGCGATCACTTCAATTCTAACAAAGTGCAATTTATGGTACAAAGGAAGAAATTAATTTATATGCACTTCCTCTATATGTCAATCTTCTTTTGGACAGGAAGAAAAAAAGAAGCTGAAATCGTTATTTATTCGAGGGGCGATTAAAAAAATAAAAAAAAAAAGGCATGTTTTAGGTAGAGGACATTCTATAGGAAAGACTGCCCTCTTCGGTTGTACAATGGCAATATATTATCCTCTTTAAACTCTAAACTGGGCAATGCATCCCCATTTGAAGGGTATATATAAGGAAAATGACTCATTCCATTATAGAAAATATCTCCAACTGCATGGTTGTTGCTACTCTCTGGAACAACTTTCTCTTCATGTTCTTCATCGTCCGCTGTGGCATTTAAGTTCTTCTCCACCAGCTCTTTAAACATGTATGATTTAAGCAGAAGGCTAAGTGCAGTTGGGGAAGAAGAAGAAGAAGTTTTTGATAATGACTTAGTGCAAGGACTTATAGGTGTATTTGTCTGAAATATATCTGATTGCTTCAAAGGTCTGTTTAAATCCTCAACAATGTAGAGATCATTAGGCTGAAGAATTGGTAATTGTTGCGCTGGTTTCTGATTTGGATTAATATGGTTAGAGAAGGTTGTCATTGGCAGAGAGTCTAAATTTGATTTTGATTCTTGGCCTGTAGTTGGAGGTTCGGCTCCTGGTCTTAGCCATCTAATGTATGTACTTAAATCGAAGTTAGTTACGGCATTGATCCCTCTGTATTCAATGGCTGCAATATCATAGGCGTGTGCCGCCTCCTCTTGAGTACCTATAATTGAAGGAAATAATTGTCTCTCATAAGACTTATTTCTCAGAAATTATTGCATCTTATCATAGTCTACATATTAATTACTTGTTTTTGCTTGAAAATGAAAATTATTATATAATAAAATATAATTGCATCTCATCATGCATGTATTTTCTTTACTTAAAAAATTCTTAAAAAAATATAAAGTATGAATCTTAAATTTATACACTATAAAGTACCGACACTAATACACAACACGGACATGATATTTTGACACATTAATTTTAAAAAAATTTAAATTTCAATACTTTAAAACACATTTAAATATTAAATAATATTTTTAAAATATATATTATTTATTATCATTCATATTCATTAATTTAAAAAATAAAAATAAAACAAATTATTTCTATCAATTCAACAAGTATTTTATTCTGTATATTATTTATGTAGTCTCTCTTTTTATTATCTATAGACTAATTATTAATAAATTAAATTTTTATTTATAAATATTATGACGAATACGATAAAATACAGATATTAAATTAGTCAAAATGTTAACAATCATTAATAACGTGTTAAACAAGTATTGGAGTGTGTCAATATCCAACACGTATTCGACATCAACTCTCCAACAAGAAAAGAGTTCCCGTGCTTTATAGCTCCTACACTATAAGACTGGAACTCATACAAACTATTAGCCCAATGCAAAAAAATTTACCTAAATTTAGTGTTTATAGACATCCTCTCTAAGAATTGAACTCTCACCATTCATAAGATTATTTTGACATGAATTATATGATGAAATTGTCTTTAAATAAAAAAGATTCATATAAACCGAATTTAATCAAGAACACTTGATGTATCAAATTAGCATGACGACATATATATTTATATAATTTTTTTAAAATGAATTTGATTAATTGATATTTGAATTTAAATTTTATATTTATTGATTAAATTTGCACAATATTAATAACAAAATTATAGCTTTCTCGGTGGTTTAACTCACTGTAAGTGCCAAGGTAGAGATACTTGTTTCCAAACACTCTCCCTATCCTTGCTTCCCATCTTCCATTGTGGTGGTGCCTTGCAACACCTCTATATTTGGATACACCTCTGGAGAAACCACTGCTTTTTCTACGAGTTAATTAACCAATAAGATATTCTTTTAATTCTTCTGATTATATATCAAATCCCACAATTAAGGATAATAATTAACAAGAGAATATTCATTATCACCTTCTTAGACTGGCCAAGAACTCCTCTTTCGTTACATTTTTCATTACTTCAAGTTCTTTCTCATAGTCAGATACCTATATATTGAAAACCCCACAAAAAGAATTTTAACATTAACATCAGACCTTCACATTATAAACTCATGACTTGTAAAATTACATGAAAATTTTGAATATCATACTGGAAAATTAGTGAAAGTTGAAGTTCCCCAATACTTGAGAGCTGCTAAATCATATGCCCTAGCAGCAGATTCTTCTTCATCATAAGCTCCTGTTGAATCAATAAAATATCAGCATAAAAGATTTAAGATTATAATTAGCCATAACTTCACTTTTTTTTATTATTTTTTTTAGATTAATATTAGACTGAATAATATTATAATTTACACAACATATACTAATCCTTCTCTTTAATAACTCTCATCAAATTAATAAGAATTCTTATTATAGTAATTCGAGACCTGAAAAAATCAACCAGACTAGACTTGATTGGCAGCAGGTTTACTTTAATTTGGATTACTACTACACTATACAAAATTCAAAATTGAAAGTGATTAAGTAGTCCTTACCAAGATATACTGTTCCATGCCAAAAATTCAAGTCCAGATTGCCACCATATGACAAAAACACATAAAAACCATAATTAAGCAAATAATCAAGCTTAGTAAAATCCAATAATTAATCAAGTAATGTAACAAAATAATAAATACCCATTTCAATATTTAATCCTACCTTGTTTTCCTTTCTTCCTTTGAGTTGGATTCCAAGACCCTTTATCCCATAAATGAGCTTCATATCTTCCAGTCCATCGATGTCTGCTAACTCCACGAAATCTCGAGCTTCTTTTTACAGTAGTCGCAGCAGCAGAAGTAACAGTAGCAGCAGCAGTATTAGCAGTAGTATTACTAATTTGATCACCCTGTGCTTGTTCTTGATCATTAGAACTCAATGCAGCTATAGAATAGCCTCTTCGCCTTCTCTTAACACACTTGTTCTCAATTCCTTCACTCTCTGTTATGCACAAGTCGCGGCGACTTCCTGCTTGAGAATTCCCACTACCCATTTCCACGATCTCTAGCTTCTAATTTCTGGTATATATTTGATTGATTTTGAGAATTTGAACTACAGTTAGTATTTATAAACATGTTCTATAATTTGGATTTTTACTTAAATTTGTTTTTGAGTTGTAACAAATGTTTAATTAATTTGTCGATGCTTACTATATCATTTCAGACAAAATTTAAGTGTCCATAAGCGCCACTGTAACATTTTTGTTAGGATATGTAACAAAATTATCCATATATATCTTAATTAATTATTTTAATTATTGATTCTCTGCAAATTAATTCTTTGGTATTATCAACATTTTGAAAATTGGACAAATTTTTATTTTAAAATTTTTTGAAAATTTGAACAATCCCTAATTTGGAGTTAGATTATTAATTTTGATCAACAATTAATGTTTAGTTTAACCAATTATTTTTTTTTTTTTTTACATTAATTAAGAGGATTCTATGAATTTATAGTCCAGATCATATATATATATATATATATATATATATATAAATATATATATATATATATATATATATATATATATTTTTGTTT
>CANXYC012490738.1:0-15508 GCA_948193065.1 Aleurites moluccanus | reverse complement strand
AATAAAAAACATACAACAATACATTATAATTAAAAAAAAAAAAATACAAAACACAATAAAAAACATATATATATATATATATATATATATATATATATATATATATTAATTTTTACTATTATTATAATTAAATATGTTTGATTTATTTTACATACATCCACATATTTTTTTGTTAATCTAACATTGATTTAAAATTTAAAAATAGATCGTTCATGAAAATTAATTAAAGTTAAATAAAAAAAAATCTAATTTTTGAGAATAAAATAAATTTTAAGTATATTAATTAATAAAATAGATAAGTTTTGTGTTATATATTAAATTATTTTCAGAGATTTTTTATTATCGACATTTTGTAGGTATTTTTTCTCTAAATTTATAATAAAATAATGATGATTTATAAAAAAAAAAATTAGTTTGAAACTAATAAATTAAAGGTGATCAAACATAATCAAACCGATAGTTTGACTATAATAATAATTTGATTTAGTTTGAGAATATTCAAACCAAAAAGATTAATTTGATTTGATAATTTTTTTTTTTAATCCAACCATATCACTCCTAAATAATGATTATTTATTAAATCTCAATAATGTGCTATGAGTCTATATAGATAATTATAGGTTTTTTTTATTAAACAATAAATTATATTATATATATGTAGAAATAATTAATGAATAATATAAAAATATTATAAAAATAAAATAAAATAAAATAATTTTTTAATAAGAAAAATAAAAGATTTTTAAAGAAATAAAAATAAATAATAACCACTAGAGATGACCACCAGATGTAAGGATTTCAATTCGAATTGAATCACTAAACATAAAAAATAAAAAAAAATAAAATTTATGAGACCCAAAAAATAATCGAACTGAACTGAACTATTATAAATGTATTAGTATGATATTAGGGTGTATTGATTTTCATATTGAGAATTGAATCAAATCAAACTGAATTATACTTAAATTGAAATTGAATACTTGATACCTAAATATACATTGATTTTTGCTATTTTATATAATGTTATATTTGGCTTGATTCTATTAAATAATTCATTTTATTTATATATAAATTTTAAATAGAATTTATTTACAAATAAATTATCATGTTTAATATATTAAATAATAAATATAAAATTTATTTCAAATGAAATGTTTAATATATTAAATAATAAATATAAAATTTATTTCAAATGAAATGAATATTATGTTTAGTATAATTTTAGAATTTATTTTAATATTTCACTTGATAAAAAATATCTCTATAAGCATATTATTTATTTATTATAGATGACATATGTAAAATATTAAAATTAATGAGTGTATTTTAGTTTTTTAAAATTTACCGGTTCAATTTCACATATTTAATTATTTAAAATTTTAAATGAATTTTAATTTAAAATAAATATAAATCTATGAATTTATAAATGAATTTCATAAAATTTTATAGGATTCATTAAGATTAAAATTTATTAAGAAATTTAATTTTTATTTAAATTTAAATTTATAATAATTTTAAATAATGATATCGTAGGATCCGTTTGTGTGTATATATATATATATATATATATATATATAAACGGGCCCTCTATCATTTCATACAGATTATAATTTTTAAAATCCTACTTGCATTCATATAATTAATCCGTGTTCAATACAAATATTTACTTCTTAAAAAATTTTAGTTACGATATTTAGTTTATTAATTTTTATAAATTTATAGGTTTTTTTTATTAAAAAATAATTTATATTAGAAATAATTTATCAATAATATATAAATACTGTGAAATTATTAAAATAAAATAATTTTTCAATAAGAAAAAGAAAAAGATTTTTAGATGGATAAAAATGAATAATAACTAATAGGGATGACTCACATAATATAGAAATTCTTACTTGAACAAAATCACTGAATAAAAAAAAAAAGGAAGAAAAATTGTAAAACTCAAAAAATAATCTAAGCCAGTGTAAATGCATTAATAAAATATTGAGAATTAAATCGAATTAAATTGCATCAAACTCGAATTGAAATCGAATACTTAATAATAGTAACAATAAACTAATCTCTCTATATATATTTATATAATTATAAATATTTATATAATTATCAACTTATAATATATTTTTTATATACATTTTAAATTTATATATGAATTTCCAAATACTCAAGTTAAATTAAATCATACTCGGATTAAAATTAAATATTCAAATTTTCAAACCATATTATATCGAATGACAATTCGATATATATATTTTTTTAAAATAATTTGAAATCAATTTTTTAATAATTAAATTTTTAAAATTTTAATTTGATTTGAAAATTTATAAATGCCCAACTTTACTCCAACAGTTTAATCTGTCCTGTAATCCAATGAGCAACAGAGTTTATTATTTGTATGATATGTCTTGCTTATGTATGATTTTCTTCTCTTTTATTTTTCATGTATATGGTGTAAATGAACCATTTTTTCTAATTTGGCTCATCACATATACTTAGGAATTAGGAATTAACAATCAATTTTTTAATTTAATGACAAGATAAAATTATTTTAAAAATACTAATGTTAAGTACTCCTTTCTAAAGCTTAATGATAAAAATAATAATAATAATAATTAATCAACCTAATATTTATTGAAACAAAAATAACCTATAACCATTGCTCACATCTCCAACTGCCCTTCCCACACTATCAAGGAGGAGAAATCTTACGCTTGTTGTCTTCAAGATTCTTTCTCATTATAATTCTGAATGATGATATAAAAAATAATTTATATCTCCTTCCCCCGTCCCCTGACCAACACACACGCAACTGAAAGGAGCATAAACAACCTTGTTCTTATCGTAGTTATGACACCACTAATTAATTTGTTGTATTCTATTTATTGTTACAATTTTTTAAAGGATATATTATTATTTAATTTTTAAAATTTATCAAAATTAATGAAATAATTTATATATTTTGATAAATTTATTATTTTATTTCTATCTTTTAATTTTATTAACGAATTGATCTTTTCATTCATTTTTATCATTAATAATTAACCATTTCCTAAACTTATCCAAAGAAATCTAAAAACTAAAACCCATGAAACCAGTATATTGAATTGAAAATCCAATAGGTATAATCCAAAATCCCCAATTCAAAAACAAGTGATTGGATTGAGCTATCTAAATCTACCAAAACAAAATAAAAACATTTAGAACATGCCACTAAATAGTTTACTTTAAGTGTTTGATAAATTATTATTTTGATTAACATTTTCCATCTAAAGATTATCTACCAACTAATAAATCGAATATCAAGGAAATAATCCATAAGTAACCATCTGAAGAATAGCAGAAAGCATTAAATAAACTCCATTAGTCAGTCAAATGTCATATTTAATTAACTTAATTATCAGCACAAATATTAAAAATGTAGCAAAAGTATGGCCATGGGGCACTCCCACTATTTCTTTTAGAGTATTCAATTGCAAGTTGATCTTATTGAAGTAAATTTTAGAACATCTGACTCAACATTAGAGAAGTTGCATAAAACACGGTTCAATGAACCAAAGCCAAAAAAAAAACCTGGATACAATCATGAGAGCACAAAATAATAATAATAATAATAATACAATCAGTTACCTTCAATTGGAGTGAAGTGAAATCTTGGCTTATTAATTAATATAACACCAGGCCTATAGATTAAAACACACTAGAATCTAAGTGATACATAAATTAATTTTTGCATGAAATATCTAAAACTGAAAAAATCCAGGCCTCAAACAACCCCATAGATGACAGGTAAAAGGAAGAAGCTGCAAACAATGTAATTATAAGTTCAGACAAGTACACGAAACATAAATGCCAAAAACCTGTTCTGTCAAAAACACAAGGGCTCATGCGTGACAATTACAATCAATATCATTAAACGTTACGAGACCTGTTCCTGTTATGCAGTAGGGAGTTGATGGAAGTGGGCATCCAAGGAAGCACATAGACGGAGGCTCCGTTGCGCTCACAATCTCCGTTGTAACAATAATATCGCACATCTCATTCAGAGTTTGCAAATGCATGTTGCACGAAACAACCTTGCTTAGATCCATCCTAATGTAAGACAATGTCACCATTGTTCAGATCACAAGCAAGCGCTTTAACAAGGTCTCTCTCTTCAAACCAAATAGGATTCTTTGATCGCAAGCCAAACAATTTGATGTTGTGTTCCAAGCTCCATTCATCCTTTTCATATATCAATTAGTCAAAAGAAATTAACATATTGAATTATCAAGAGAACTTAAATTGTAGCTCACGTGTTAGTCCTTCAAACAATAATTGATTTACACTTTTTATAAAATCATTAACTTCAAAGCCCATGTAACCTCAGCTGATTCAACAATAACTTTAAATTTTTTTAACAACCTGAACAAAAGTATTAATCAGAATCAATTAAATATGACTTAAACTAAAAGCAAAGTCCTAAAGAAAATTGTTTATTTAACTGATTACACAATTTGATAAACTTAATCAGTTAATTGATTAATAATTTTAATCATTAAACTGATTACCAAACCCAAACAGATCAATTATTTTATATTAAAAATAATTATTACAATATAATTTTTCAATACCAAATCTGATATGTCACAGCAACAAAGTGAAAGAGTCTTTTGGTTGTGGGGTGGAAGGAAGTGTGTGTGTACTGGTGTTCTCATATGTTCAAAATTATAAATTTTAAATAAAAATGGCACAAACCTACCCTGCAAGAGGTGACCAAGGCCTATGCCCCAAAAACATTGAGTGAAATCATGGGAAGCCCATATCTGACAAAATGGATGCTTCATTCACCATTTTTTGAATGTTAAAATTGAACTCTGAATCTTAGCGGTGGCAGCCACAACATTATTTTTCGGAGGCTGACCCATTTCTGTCTTAATAGTTGTCATCTTCCTAAAGCATAAGAAAGCCAACAACCACAATATAAATACTCTTGCAAATGTCATTCAAGTTAAGCTACCTCCTCAATTTTGTTAATATAAAATGAACATCAAAACAATATCTCCAATAACAGGCATATCCCATATGGCACCCACAAAATGAAAAGGAACCAAATTTCAACAATTCAGAGTATAATATACCTAAAGAAAACAACTAAATTAGATTGATTTTGATATCAAGACTCCAAATGAAATGATTTCAAAATACCATGTAATTTCCACATTAGTCCCAAAACTTTTTTAGGGTTCTCCAACTAATTTAGAACCATCAAAAAACCACAACCCAAAGTTCTTCTACTCCATTGCTCATTTCAAAATAACATGTATATATTATAATAATAATATAATAATATATATTATATAATAATATATTTTAAAAATCTTAAGGAATATTCTAAAAATATTCTTCTAAAAATTATTTAATAATCTAAAAATAAATAAATTATTAAATAGTAATTAAATTAAATAATCAATATAATAAAATATAATATTTAATCTAACTAATAAATAAATTTTCAAAGTTAAATAATTAACAACAAAATTAATACAATACTTATAAAACTAAAAATAAACAACTAATTTCATAATTTTACAATAATAAAATAACACCAAAAATTTCGAGTTTATGAATTTAAAAAAAATAAAATCTTAAAATCAAATTTTCTTTACTTTATATTATTATTGTATTTAATAAAATATTATAAAACCAAAAATATTTCTATAATCATGAAAAAATCTTAAAATATTATTATTTTTTGATAGTATATAATTTTAAAAATAATTTAAAAATTTAAGTGGTACAATTCTTTTCCCTTAATAAAATTCATTTTTAAATTTTCCTCGAAACTTATACTATAAACTCATCCAAATTATATTCACTGCGCTTTCACTCTGCACTCTGATCTATTCCTTAGGTGCATTACTAAACCATTCAATTCATTTTTCAATATACTGTCTAATATACTTATTTAGTATCAACTAATTATTCAATTAATGGAATGAATATATAATATGTCAAACAAATAAATAATTATTTAATCAAATAATAATGAAAATTAGTCAACAAAAATCGCCCTAAAATCCATATAAAGAGTTTATCTTTTGTACCTGTTTCTCTTAGTCTAATATTTTCTCTTAATCCAATATATTAGGTCACACTCATCACTGTATTCAACTAGGCAATTCCGACCCGACTGACAACAGCGTCGGACAATGAGCAAGCTCTTAAGCCATTTGGTAGCAGTGCCAAACGATGAACAAGCCCACAAGTCATCCGATAGCAGCGCCGAACGATGAGCAAACCCCCAAGTCATCGTACACTAGTCATAGCTCATTAATTATAACCATATGCATATTCATACTCATATTCAATACTCTATATAGTCTTATATTATCCTAATCTCATTTAGCAACCACACGTATAATTTATGCAACACAATTAATATTTTAACATATACACGCACATGTCCCTAATTAATCTATACTAGTAATGCATATAATTATATAATCACATAATTGAATGCACGTATATGAAAATAAGAAAAATATATTAAAAAGTATTACTCACAAATTTAATAACCGTCTAACAGGCTAACTTCCTTAGAGCATCTCTTTATTGACAACAAAAAAAAAACATATGAAATGTTGGAACTAAATACTAGAATTATTAGGAGGTGTTTAGATGTCTAACTATAAAACTCAATTACTGTTTAAAAATACACATGTAAGCAAATAGAAAATTATTGAGTGTTTGAATAAATACTAATTATCGATTCGTCTTTTTCAAATTGACAAAATATGGTAGCAAATAATAGTTGCGATTATCGATTAGAGTTTTTTCCAATTAAAAAAAATATTTTTATCCCAAATCGACAATTATCAATTGCTCGTCCAAATATTCCCTTAAAATAATATTTAAATATTGACTCAAGAATAAAAAAAATGAATTTCAAAAATTTTTCGAAATTTTGACAAAATCACCTTTAAAATAAGACTTAACCCCAGCAATAAAATCACAACACTTCTAATATTCAACCCAAAACCTCTCCTAAAATAGGACTTAATCCTCTACAACAACATCATAACACTTTTAATATTAAGCTCAAATCCAATAAAACCAATTTAATCCACCCCTTATAAGTCTTCATCTCAACAAATAAATATAAATATAATAAATTTACTCACCTCAAATTTCAAATACAACTCACTCAGTAATTATTTACAACAATATAATATTCCAACCTAATTCCATTAATTATTCTGTATAATAAATTTTAATATCAATCTTCAATAAATATTTTTCACTTAAATTTCAATATTTACTCCATAATTATCGATACTCTAAAAGTAACAATAATTTTCAAATAAGCCAAATACAAATACATAATTTACTATATAATCACCACTTCACCATTTAATTTATTTAATCATTAATTTAATTATCTCAATCTCCTAAAAATAATTTTGATAATTTATATTATCTCTCAATATTGATGCCCAGGTAATACAATGAAATAATTATTTTTCTACTAATTCCCAATTTAAATTTTTAATTATTTTAAATAAAATAATTATTCATTAAATTCTCAAATAGTACTTATGCCATAATTAATATCTTAATAATTAATCTCAAATAAATTCATTTCAATATTATTATTCAATTAACTTAGTAAAATAATAATCTTAATAAATAATAATTATTACCACAATTAAAATACACATAAATTGTCCATCGAGCTTTAAAAATTTACTTTAACTCCAATTAATATTTCAATAGTTATTTGAAACTCTAACATAAATTATTAATACAATTCAAATAATTATTTTAATTTAATTCCACTTATTCACTTAATTTTAACAACCTATTCAAGTGTTTAAATTTCATTAATAATCCTTAAATAATATTTATAATTACTCCAATTTATTTATATTAATTTATTTAAATATTTACTCTTAAATTACGCACATTGTCTTCTGATTAGTTTAGTTTTTGAAAAAATAAGAAAATCTCGATGACTGGAACATAAGCTTGCCCAATAAACAGTCGCAGACGCCCGAAAGAACAGATCCGGGTTTGGGTTATAGGTGGCGTTTACTTCGACGGCGTGCGGTTGCAGCTATTTCAAAATGTGGCGGCGGAACGCTTTTCCGGTGAAATTCTTCCTTCTGAACCTAATGGCTCTTTTTATTTTCGTTCTTTTATGAATAAAATAATACTACATGCTAATTGTTTGTTGATTTCTGAATCCTGTCTGTTTTTCAGGGAAATTCCGGTTCTGATCAGAGTATTTCTGGTAATTTTAGCTATAACACACGAATATGCAAAGTTATGGTTTGTTGATTAATTTTTGGTTTTGGTGATAACTATTCAGATGAAGAGGACTTAAATGGTGATTTGGGAGACAATTGCGTTTCTTTGAATACGAATACAGAGAAAGAGGCAAGTGGTTCCCTTTTTATTTCTCTACTTGCTGTTGAATTTTGACTTACGATTAGTTTTATATTTGCTGTAAAATTGGGTATTTGTCTTTACTCTTACTCTTTATGTTTTTTCTTACTGTAGCAAGGAATGTTACTTCCATCACGACTGGAGATACTTAGAGGTATCCAGTTAAACTGGATATTCTATGGAATTTATCATAAGTTTATTAATGTTTTGTAAAATACTTAATTGTTCTTTTCAAATTCATGAAGTTACATGTTGCATTAGAATTATTTAAGTCTGAATTTAAGTGTTTTTAATTCTAGCTTAGTATCAATCATCAGAAATTCTTTTAACAGATATCTTCTAAGTCCTATCTCAGGTACGGATGATGTAATATTTGGAAGAAAATCTGGCAATTTAACACCCGAGGTATGTGCAATTACAGTTCAATTATAGTAACTATTTTTCTTAGACAAAAAAATATTGACAAATACTGTGTGATGATGTTGATGCGATCAGAATAAAATGAACTTCTTTGATGAAGATGAGGTTGAAATGCCTGATTTCCCCAATGAGTGTGGCTTAATATTTTCCCAAAGGAAGGAATCTAAATACCGTCCAGATGAAGAAATTATATCTGATGATGAGGTATAACTTACATCTATTTCACAATTAAATTCTCTTTCTTAGTTTACCTCTTTGTTAAGTGTAAGACATGAGTGTTTATGATGTATGTTTGAACAGGATCATTATGCACTTATAAAGTTTCCCATTGAGCCTAGTGCTAGGAAGCTTCATAAAGATAACAATCTCTGCTGTTTTAAAAGTGAAAAGCAAGATGAGGCATACACATGGTCCATGATAAGTAAAGAAGCTGAGGCCCTTATTGGTTTGAACGAGAAATCTTCATCTTCCTGTTCTTCCTTCTCCAAAGGAAACAAATCTTGTAAAGGTACTTTCTAAGTTGATAACTACTATTTGATACAAACATTTGTTTTTGCATTGTTTATATGTGCTCCTGTCAGATATCCTTTTGCTACCCATGGAGCACAAGTTGACTCTATTATTTTGACCTAGATGGAGCATCTATCTTATCCAAATAACATGTATATTTGTGTTGAGATAAACCATGAACCTGGTAGATTTAGATTGTCAAAAATTGTAGGAAAAAAAAATTAAGTCGGGAGCAAGCAAATCCCAGACCCCTATGAACTCAATCTGGTTTATCTTAATTGGAAACTTAATTAATGACTGTTTTGATAAGATTATTGAAGCTCATCTCCCAACTAAATCACCTTGTGTAATATTCAGTTGCTAAAATAGATAATTACAAATTTGCTCATATGCTTGATTAGAGTTTTACATAATCGGTGGAAATTAATTCTGTTGGTTCGGGTTCCATTGGTTGTACGTGTATAATCAATTTGATGAAGCTTTGTTACTTGAGAGTTCAGTTCTGGCATTAACAGTGCTTAGTTCTTCAACTATGATTACCTTATGGGTGGCAGGTGTTAAGGGCAAAGTCAAACCAAAATTTTCTCTTCGTTTAAAGTCACATCAAGATGGACTCTATCAACGTTTTATTTCTGAGGATGAAAATGTTATGCTGTCCAAGGCTCAAGCTGTGCCTCAACAATTGGAACCAGTTGAGGATGGAACTCTAGGAAATACAAATCTTGAGTTTCTTGAAGATTTTCAGGGAGAAAATGAAAAATATTTAAAACGTGTGCCTTTTAAAGTAGAAGCTTTCGGGAATGAGCTCATTGAGCATTCAATGGCTGAGCTTTTAGATGGCCTTCAGGACAGGAATGTTCTACTGAGAGGAGATTCTGAAATGGTTTGTTTTCTCTTGTCATTTAGCAATAACTTTTCCCTCGAAGGTTTTATACACCCAGTTTGATCCAGTATTTGCTGCAGTCTAGAAGAACAAGAGGAAAAAGGGCACAGCTAAGTGTGAAGAACAGTATTTCACCATTGGGAGATAGAACCATTGACAATGAAGAAGAACCCGAGGGGGTAATTACTGGATCATCAAGTGATGACGAGGTATTATTTGGATCTAATTGCTTTTGATTACTTGGCTTTAATTGCTTTCTAATTGTTTGTTCTTGTTTTAAAATTATCTACTGCTTGTGCACATTTTTACTTCTCAGGCCAATTATCAAAACCTAAAAAATCTTGTGAACCCTGAGATGAAGAGGCAGACTATGGCAGATCGATTTCTGGAAGCTTTAGCTACTACCTCTTTCAGTAATGAAGGAGCCCTGTTCACTGCTGCTAAACTATCAGGGTAAGTAGTGATGTAAATAGATTTTCCTGTTGTCAGGCTTAATTTTGGTAATTGTTAAAGTGAATTCTAAACAAGAAATTCTGACTGAAATACATCTTTTTTCTACCAAACTCTGTAGCATTGGATTGTTTGGAAAGTTGCAGCAGGTCATGCAGTGTGAAAAGGAAAGAGATGCTGATTTTCTGAAAAAGATACAGATGAGAGCTAGCCCTAATGGTAAAAGGGTTTTAGTTATATATTACTTTTGCTGTTAAATCATCTCTACAAATTGACTTGTGTATATGAACAAGTAAGATTGATAAGCTTGTGGCATTCGCATTCTACATTTTTTAGTCTGCTACTCATCTTTGCAACTTATTTGATACAGATGAATCAAATTCTATTACTGTAAAGGTTCTTTCAAGGTACTTGGACGCGAAGCTGACTGTTTGCCACTGCTCATTTCACAGAAGTGTAGTGGTTGTGCTCAAAACTCGCAACAGATTTAACATGGATTATTTTTAAAACTTTACTACTATGCATTATTACCATGTCATGCCCAGAAATTGATAAAGCAACCAAGAAGAATTGTTATTATTTTAGTTTTAATGCAATGCATACACTTAAGTTAGAAGTTACTAGAAAAGCTAGTTCTTGGTTACCATCATAAATTAGAAGTTGCTAGAAATGCTAGTTCTTGATTGCTAGCACTCTAGGTATACTTTTAATTTATGCATACTATGATCATTCCGTAGTGGATTATTGGATTCCTGCATTTGACCAACTATTGTAGTATTCAAGCCATCCCCCTGGTTTTGGAGGCTCTCTACATTTTGTGGAGGAATACTACTTGTGGTTATGTTGCTAGTATTGGACAAAAGTTGTTAAATATGCTTCTAGATGCAGGGCCATTATTAAGTGCATTCACACGTGTATTTATGTTCCTTTAATTTAACTTGCTAAAGTTCATGTCTGCAGAGCTCCCAAAAATTTGTAGACATGGGAAGGAAAGGAACGGTTATATTTAGTCCAAGAATTTGCAGCAATGTTGACCTTGAAGTTGGGAATTTGATTTGTATTCATCCTCCATGGTATGCATATATGCTCACACATGTATTCTTCCAAATCTAATTAGAAGATAACTATCTATCATGATAGATGTTTAATGAAACTCTACTGCACTGTTGCAGAAGTATTGAAAATTGTATCCAGGATGTTGAAAATAATGTGATTTCTGCTGATTTGTCTGTTTCCACTGTTCAATTGAAATGATTTATAGCATTTCCATCGATGAAGTTTGATGGTGAATTCTGTGGACAGGAAGGAGGTTCAAGTGATGGGCAATGAAAAGAGCATTATCTTATGCGCATATTTCTCCCATATTTTAAGTTGAACGTTGAGTAGGATCTGAAGCAGTGGCTGCTGTAAGAATGGAATATTCTAAAGCATTCGCTTTTGAAAGAATTTGAACTGATTTGTTCCACGGTTGAGAATTTCTGTCAAATCCCTCCGCACGAGGGAAAAGTAGTAAAAGAGCTTTTTCTCTTTGATTTTGCTGGATCCAACTCCATGGAGTAGATAGATCAGATACAGACACGGCTGTTGCTCCCCGATGATATGTACTTGACCCGCTTCTACCCACCCCAGGGTATCAGAGCGTGTGGTGAAAAGGGGCACATATGGGTAGTCCTCTAATAGAGTAATGTTTACAGCATTCAATGGGTAGAATCATCTTTGTTTTTATGCAGATTCATGCTCAGCAGCCAAGTTACTCCAAATCTCCATCTAACACATGATGAGAGGGAAAAAAAATCATGATTGATCATATTGGTTGAAACGAAGTGGACTATGTCAGACGATTGATTGATTCCTTAATCGCACAGTTAACTGTGTTATTCACTTCTTTTTTTTTTTTTTTAGAAAAAAAATGCTTGCATGTGCTTTTTTTTTATGACAATTATTGTTTAAACTGGACCAGTATGAGTAAAGATTTTTGTATTTTTTATTAAAAAATAATTGTATAAAAAAGAGGATGATTGTGAATCTCTCCACTTGAAATAAGTTCTCCTTAGATTGAAGCTGATTAAAATACAGTATGCCCGTTTCCTGCCATCATCTCATTTTTTGCTAATTAAAATTAGACTTGTCAGTTCACATGAAGAAATTATTAATTATGGATCAAATTATCAACCCAACGACGCGTCTTTTGGTTTGGTCCATTTTGAAGCCTATTAATCCGTGTCTTTTGTCTGCACGCCTAGCCCATGATTCTCAGTTCTTCTCTCTATCCTTTTCATTGCTTTTTCACGGATTGATTGTGTGTGTGCGCGTGTTCTTTTATTTTTTAAAATCTTCTTAACCTACTACCTACCTCTACCAAGATTACATTAATTGATGCAAGGATAGTGGACTATTTTATGGGAAGCAAGAGGGGAAGGGGAGGATGAAAAGATCTTTTTATTTAAAGAAGATTTTTATTTATGTAAAAATAAACGGAAGGTCACAATTGAAAGTTTATTTAGTTAGTTTATAAAAAAAGAGGGACCACTTAATTAATTAGATTAAAATTTATGTATCTAATAATAATTTATCCAAATTATAATAATAGAATAGAAATATTCATATTCCAGTAAAATTGTTGAAAGTAAGAAAGGGCTGGGCCCAAAGAATAAATTAAAGTAAAAGGCCTGTAACTTCAACCCGGGCTTCACTATTAATCAGCGGAATTTGCGCAAGGATGAAGCGAAAACTCACCCAAACACAAGCACGATGCGTGTCCCTGAATAAACGAATCAAACACATTTTTTTTTTAATCCAAAGATTGCTGCTCCAGCCTATTATCCCAAAAGACAATGCTGTCCCTGCACTAATCTTAAACATTCTTCTAACAATGAGGATAATATAGTAATTTTAATCGTTATTTCTCCTTCCCTTTCTTCTGTCATCATGCCCATCTCCATCCAATTTCCAATCAACCCTAGAAGAATCCTTGAAAATTCCATTTAGGTACTAAATCGATCGATCAATGGCTACTCTCTCTGCCTACTCTTCTCCTCCATGGCCGAATCCAAATCCTAACGCAAGTCTTCTTTCTCTTCCGCAAGAACCACCGGAAGGTATCGACTCACAGTCCCAATCTTACGATTCTCTTTCTTCAATTATGCCTCAAGATCAACTTGCTGATCAGCTTTCGCCTGCAAACCCTAACACTAATTACCACGCTCCTGTCTCTTCACCGCCTGAGTCCACCTTCCCAATCGCTCCTGTTTCTCTACTCCACCTCTCATTCAACCAGGATTTTGGATGTTTCGCTGCGGGTACCGACCACGGGTTTCGTATCTATAATTGTGATCCCTTCCGAGAGATCTTTCGCCGCGACTTTGATCGTGGCGGCGGTGGGATTGGAGTTGTTGAGATGCTTTTCCGTTGTAATATTTTGGCTCTTGTTGGCGGTGGGTCTGATCCTCAGTATCCTCCAAATAAGGTTATGATCTGGGATGACCATCAGAGTCGCTGCATAGGTGAGCTTTCGTTTAGGTCTGAGGTCCGATCAGTGAAGCTTAGACGGGATAGAATTATTGTGGTCTTGGAACAGAAGATTTTTGTGTATAATTTTGCGGATTTGAAGCTGTTGCATCAGATTGAGACTATTGCAAATCCCAAAGGGCTCTGTGCAGTGTCGCATGGGGCGGGTTCATTGGTATTGGTTTGTCCTGGGTTGCAGAAGGGCCAAGTTAGGGTGGAGCATTACGCGTCCAAGCGGACTAAGTTTGTCATGACACATGATTCGAGGATTGCTTGTTTTGCTCTCACGCAGGATGGGCAATTGCTGGCCACTGCCAGCACAAAGGGAACTCTGGTTCGAGTTTTCAACACGGCAGATGGTACACTACTGCAAGAGGTATGCTACTTTTTTTTCCTTCACTTTTTTGTATATGAATTATACTGTTGAACTCGAGCTTTAATTTTTTCCCTGCTTTAATTGAGGTTTTGTAGAAGTTAACATCAGTTCAAATTTAATGTGGGCTGCTTCTAAGTTTATAATTCTGTATGTTTTGTGGTTTTCAGAGGATTTTTATGTTCATTTAATTTAAGCTCGAGGTTTATTGTTCACCAGTAGAAACTTGATACAAATGATTGTATAGTTATGAGTAACATTACTAGAGGTATACTTCTTCTTTTATTATCATGTTAAGTTTTATTTTCCGTTCAATTTCTGGTATATGAAATATACAAGAAAGACTCAAGCTAGTCTAGTTAGCTAGTTTTATCTATTAAGAAGTATTGTTGGGGTCGTTAATTGAGGTTATTTAGAAGTTATCTTTGCAGTGTAATGTGCTGTTAAGTGTACCGTGAGCTGCTTTTTTTTTTTATTAAATTTGAGGCTTCCAGTCATCAATATAAACTTTAATATAAATGTGGGTATAGAGTAAGTGTAG
Source organism: Aleurites moluccanus (assembly GCA_948193065.1). Taxonomy (NCBI): domain Eukaryota; kingdom Viridiplantae; phylum Streptophyta; class Magnoliopsida; order Malpighiales; family Euphorbiaceae; genus Aleurites; species Aleurites moluccanus. The sequence goes on along the minus strand of CANXYC012490738.1, from coordinate 400 downwards.
ACAGCATGTTGCTTTAGAGAGATATATTAAGCATCTATATTTTGGATCAACATATATGTTGCACCCACAGTAAGATATGACAACTAATGGCCATCATCACCAGACTTGGAACTTGAAGATATACCTGAATTCAGCTTCCATTCTTCAGGAAGTCACCAGGAATCTCCATTGCCAGAAAGTCATTTGGAATCATATTGGACCATCACATAATGAGTTTCCTGTCACTGTTACTTCTGTTTTAGGCGTCTACGCTCCTTAGTCTCTCTCCTCCTACCTTGTTTTGGGTCTTCTTTGTTTCTCTTTCCTCTTACCCTGGCTGCTCTGTTCGGGGGGGGGGGGGGGGGGGGGGGGGGGGGGGGGGGGGGGGGGGGGGGGGGGGGGGGGGGGGGGGGGGGGGGGG
>CANXYC012490496.1:0-14345 GCA_948193065.1 Aleurites moluccanus | reverse complement strand
ATCTTCGTTGCACCTGGATGCACATTATACTTGGCATGATGTGCTTCCTTAAGAATCATATCCCTCAAATTATCAACTGCTGGAACACATAGCCTGCTACCATGTCTCAACATGCCATCAGCCACACTAAATCCTGGAGCTTTTTCTAACCCCACATCATTCTTTATCTTCACCAACTGAGGGTCTTTGTCTTGAGCTTCTCTAATTTGATCAATGAGAAGCGGCTTGACTTGGAAATTTGCCAACAGCACTCCTGAATCTGACAATTCCCAACTGATTCCCATATCATGCAATCTCTGCACTTCCCTCACTAAAGGTCTTCTACTCACTTGAATATGGGATAAGCTCCCCAAGGATTTCCTGCTCAATGTATTAGCCATAACATTTGCTTTCCCGGGGTGGTATAAGATTTCACAGTCATAATCTTTAAGCAATTCAACCCACCTTCTCTGCCTAAGGTTAAGATCTTTCTGCTAGAATATATACTTCAAACTCTCATGATCTGTGAAAATCTCACACTTCTCACCATACAGGTAGTGTCTCTAGATCTTCAATGCAAACACTACTGCAGCCATCTCCAAATCATGAGTTGGATAATTCATCTCATGTTTCCTCAACTACCTAGAAGCATAGGCTATCACCTTTCCATTCTGCATAAGCACACAACCAAGCCCCACTCTCGATGCATCACAATACACCGTATATCCTCCTTCACCCGACAACAAAGCTAAGACAGGTGCCGTGGTGAGACAAGTCTTTAATTTCTGGAAGCTTTCTTCACAAGCATCCGACCAGAGAAATTTAACTTGTTTCTGGATAAGCTTGCTCAAAGGAGCTGCAATTTTAGAGAAGTCTTGAACAAACCTCCTGTAGTAGCCTGCCAAACCCAATAAACTTCTAACTTATGAAACATTTGTGGGTCTAGGCCAGCTAAGAATTGCATCCACCTTTCTAAGATCAACTTTAATCCCTTCTTTGCTCACTACATGCCCCAAAAAACCCACACTCTCAAGCCAGAATTCACACTTTGAAAATTGGGTGCAACAAAATGTTACATAGTCATCCCTGGGTACTACATACAGATGGATGAGGAGCCTAGTGTAAGCCTCATCAGGAACCCGTATGTCCATATCCCATCTCATGTTAATAGGCGGGTGAACTGGAACTACCCACCTACCAACAGTCTGGACTCGGACCCTTTCTCCCAGATAATATAATTTATGATATGGTGAACGAAGCAACAAGCGGGAACAAGCTAATGTAACACTTGGGTTGAGTTCCACCGGCATCAGCGGCATACGATCAACATAGGGTTTTGTCACAACCTACGCAAAGATTTGTTACAAACAAAACCATGGAATATGGGTGATGCAAGGTCAGTAAAATACCTGAAAAGCATCAAGGCTACCGAAGAAAGCCCGTATGGTCCCGAATTCGAGCATGCAGGGGCTAGAGCAATATTCCCTGTTCCACTGGACACCAGCTGGAAAAACATCCAGCCTGGGGCTACTCAGAGTGGGGGCAAGTGTCTGAAAGTATTTATAGGCCCACACCTGGCTCAAGCATGATAAACAGAAAGTCAGAAAGCAAAAGTTAGAATAGGTACAGAGAATACCTCCTAGTTCAAGTCAACAGGTACAAAGAGTACCTCCCAAATCAAATTCAAAAGCAGAAAATGCGGAAAACATACCTCCCATATGAAGTAAGTCCCTCCATAGGAATAAAAAGATCCCCGGGACAGGTCGCACATCTCCCGATACATAGTGCTCAGAATAGCGCTCGCCCAATCATACTCACCCAAGATAGTCATATCCATCAACCTGGGCAGAATATTCAGGTTGACGGTATCACAACGAGTATGCTTGAATGTGCATTCAGCCAGGATCAGCATCATCAGTCTGGCAACCACCTCCGTGTCATATATCACCCCGGTAAACGGCTCCATCTCTCTCAGCCGGGCTTGAAGCCAAGTGCGAGGAACTGATATGCGATTCTGAGGGGGATCCTGGCCTATAAGCCGAACCATATCTTCAGGAGTAAAATCGGCTCTCCAGTCAGAACAGAGATCCAGGTGACGGGTTTCGAAGTGTAAGTCGGTCAGCATCGACAAGTCCAGCGGGGTAACCGTCAGTTCCCCATAAGGAAAGTGAAAGGTGTTAGTAGTGTCCCACCATCGCTCAACCAGAGCTTTGATTAAAGCCACATGGCTCTCAGGATTGGTTTTGACCTTTAGAAAGGACACAAAACCAGTGGGCTCTAACAAAGGTCTTACCGGAGTCTCCTTAGATAAAGCATCAGCAAGATAGACTAAATTTGATCTAGCCCCCCTATTCCTGAGCATGGTGTTCTAAATAATAATAATAATAATAATAAATTCCAAATACCTAAATAAAATAAAGGACGAGGTACCTCGATTCTGCCGTCCCAAGAAATGTGTTGCTCGGGTTCCTGCAGCAAGTTCTCCGGGTCAGAATTATCACGTGGGACCTCATAACTGTGGTGTCCCCAATTGCTACTTCCAGAAGCTGAAGCCATCAAAAGGAAGAGAGGAGAAGCCTTAAAGAGAGGATGTAGAGAGAGAGAGAGAGAGAGAGAGAGAGAGAGAAATGAGAAATGAGGAGTGAAGAGAATGAGGAACCTCATCCCTATTTATAGATTTTGAGAATATCAGAAATGACCGTTATGTCCCCAACTTAGAAAAAAACAAGGAAACTTGTATTTCTGGAGCAATTCAAGTAGGAATCAGATGCCGTCAATTTTGTTGGATCCGTAGGATTTTTCTTTATCCATAGAGCTATCATTTGTCCAGATCAGACATGGGAAGTTTCTGTAATTTAGAAAATGACAGAGATAAGAAAATACCAGAGAAGTGAAAAGTTGTCAAGAGCTTGACAGATCACACTTGTGTACCTCCAGGCCCTGCAAGACGCAATTAGAACGCCTCCTTTTGTTCCAAACATACAAGAATGACCCAATTCACCTACATCACGCCTGTCATTCAGAATAGACAGCTATGATGGGGGGCAGCTTTGAATACTCATTTTTTACACCCTCGGACTTGTACCAACCTGAACGACATTCTCTGGAACCAAACTCGCACTCTGACAGACTCAAAGCGGCCTCAGAATGGAGTCTGGGCTCGAGTGCCACCCTCCAGGCTTGGCATTGCCGCCAGGCAGTAACCGCCATGCAGCGTGGCTCTTTGCTGCGGCAGCCGCCCCCCTTCAGTCTTTATGCCGCCAAGGCACCATGGTGGCGCTGCCACCCCCATTTGGCAGCAATATCTTCTCTTGCCGGCGGCAGCGATAGTCTACACTTGATTTCTTTTGAATCCCACATCGAAAAATGATGGGATTCGACCCCCAAAGCTCCTATTATAAATAGAAAGCCTCCCCCCACCTTCCAAGAGAGACAGTGACACACGGTGACACACAGAAACAGAAGAAAACTCACGGAAGCAAGGAAAAGAAGACAAAAAATCATTTTCGTCATTAGATTTCGTCTTTTTTCCTCTCCAAGTGATAGTTTCTTCTTCTTTAGCTCTCTTAAATTTAAAAGAGTTGCTATTAGGGGCGTATTGAGCCTCTCAGTTGAATATTTCTTCGAAGCAAGGTCCCTCCGGTGGTTTTTTTTCTTAAGAGCTAAGAAGGCATCTCAACCCATCTCCTCAAGGCGTCATCCGATCCAAGGTGGAACTCCGGTCCGAAAGAGCACTCCGTCCGCCAACATCCTAAAAGCTAGGGCAAAGGTACGGTTTCCTAACTCATCTTCTTTATTTTGGTAGAGCATTAAAATAAAGAATCAAAACATGATAAATTGGGCATAAAATCAACCCTCCTTTGCTAGAAGGAAGAACTGCGTGGGTTTTGATTCCCATTCGACAGGATACGTAGGCAAGGTGTATAAAAGCTTCAAATCCAAAAAATGACAAAAACCATCTCTTTTCTTTTGATTATTTGTTTAATTTTATTTGTTGAATATACTTTTTGGGGAATGTGTGATCAACCTAGAACCCATAAGGGCTAGAGTTGATATCCCCTATTTTTGAAGTTTTGCGATGTAATAATTTACTTTTATCGCTCTCTTTAATTATTTTATTCTATTTCAATTATTCATGCATTTATTTATTTGCTCATGCATCTTATATGTCATTCTTTAATTATTCATGAAAATCATTTTAAATCAAGGTTAAAATTGAAAGCCAACTTCAACCGAAAACCTAGTCCCCGAACCCTCTTTGGTTTCAAGGACTAGTGCAATTTTTCCTTTGGGATAAAATTGGAGTCAAAATAGGTTTTTATCTTAAATTTTTCCAATAAAAATAACTTAAGGTGGCGACTTCAAAAATAAAAAATTATTTTCAAATAAAAGGCGCTAAACTCGTCTCCTCCGTGAGAAATTGCCCCATATTGAGCACTCCGATGCTCCAATGCCTCTTTTTCTTTAGAAGAGAGCGGGCCCGGACTGCAGTACTCGGGCGAGGCCTCACAGCTGTCGGCCTTATGCACATTGTATTGATTGATACCCTGTACTAGGAAGAGATGTCCTAGTCATAAGACCCGTATAGTCTTATGTTTATATATATATATATATATATATAGTGATTTGTGCTTGGCACATTTCTATGCTTTTCATGGCTCCATATCTGTCATTTCCATCTTATCCATGTGATATGTGCTTCATTGATGTGATTGTTTACTTACAGTCATATTTTGTATTTGATTCTATATTACAGACATTTTGGGCAGTTTGATTCATTTATGTCATTTACTTATTGCTTATTGATGTTCTATATCCATTTTATTGGTCAATGCATATTAGATTCACTGAGTATAATATATACTCACATTCTCACTGTTTGCCCTATCAGGTGCAGAGTAGGAGGTAGATATCCCAGCTCTTTTGGCTCTCTGTGGATTCTGCAGATCTTGTGTCAGTGTAATATTATGAACACTGTATTATTTTGTATGTTCATATCCTAGCTGCTCCATGGGTTTTGAATGGCATAGTTAAAGTATGAACATGTATGTATGGAAATATTGAAGATTATTAATGATATAAGTGTAGTATTTACAAAAAGTGTCAGAATGATTAGTGTTAGGTGAGTGAATGATTATATATATTGTTATTGATTGATGATGAGTAAGATATATTTCCGCTGCAATATTGTTATAGGATTGATGTGATTGATGGGTTCTACGGGTGCCGGTTGCCTCGGCATCTCCTGCACCCTAGGACTATCACGATCCGGAAACGGGTCGTGACACTATAAGGCCTGGCCTGCCTCATGTATTTTATTGATACACACTGTTACTGTTAATGGCCCCTTAGTCTGTCACTTTCACATACAGACTTGATAGTTAATTCCATTTTTGACATTGTCTATTTTAATATTATATGTATCATATCTTATGGATATTGGTGTGCATTACCCTTTCCTTTGACACTGTATATTTTATTCACTATTGTTACCACACTTTATATGTATTTTGTTGTATATTAAACTCACTGAGTATCTATATACTTACCTTGTAGTGTTTTAAATTTTTCAGGACAGGAGCAGTAATTCGGTTATCAATTTCACCTTCAAGGAACCAGTGTCCATTTTGTAATGTAATTACTGTAATACTTTTGTATATAGTTACTTTTCTAGATATGCTCCATGGTCTGTAAATAACTGGTAATTAGCAGTATAGACGGTAAAAGTATTATATCTATGTAATGAAATATATATTTCTGGACTAATATAAATTAAGTATGTTTAATGATTATGATATTGGAATTTAATGGGTATTTTTTTTTTGGAACTGTGCTACTGATGTTCTACGGGTGTTGGAAGTCTCTGACTATTCCCGCATTCTATAACCATTATGCCCCAGACTTGGGTCGTGATAAAAACACTCACTCTTTTATTGGTTTAAACTTTTCAGGTCAAGAGTATAGCTGATTCAAGGTTTTCTTCTCCAGTGTATTCAACTCAGGTTGTCTTAATGTAAATATTAGTATTTTTGTATTTTCCTATGTAGAATCTTTAGAAGCTCCATAGCTATGTAAATTAATGAATCTATTTTAGATAGAATGATATGTAAATATTAAATATAATAGTTAGTTTATATGTATGGAATATGTTTTGAGTATGAGATTGTCCAAATAATGACATATTGATTGATGACATTGATATATAATTGTTATAGCAAATGATATTTACAGGTTATAATAAGGAGTTATACGGGTGTCGGTAATCTTAAGTTGTTCTTATATTCTAGAACCGTTATATTTCAAAATTATAATATTATGACGTGACAAGAGGCCTAATTATTAAAATCATAATTATAATTTTTTATAAAGCAAATTTTTTAACAAATAAAAATATCAACAATTTATTAAATAATAAATATTAAAGGATATCATATATTAATAATATATTGACCCAATCACTTAAATGAACTATTTAAAAATTATAAAATTAGATGTTAAAATTTGAATATAGAATAATAATAATTTCCCTAATAAAAATATTGCCAATTTTTAAAATGAAAAAAATTATTTTTTATTTAGGTATTTGGATCTACTTAAAATAGATAAACGTAATTTTGAAATTTAAAAAATACTAAATAATTTTTTAAATATTTGTGTGATTAATTTAAAATATCATTTTGAAACTTAAAAACATATAAATTTTAAGTTAAATATTATAACTTTTTTTTGAAATCACATTTTCAAAATTTTATTTTTAAAACAAAGTTTTTACCCAAACAAAGTAAGCATAAAAAAAAATCAACCCCGATATTCTTATAATTTCCACAAAATTAATAATAACTAATAGAAACAATAAAAATTGAAATTGAAAAAATTATTATTAAATTATATAGTTAGTAAAATTTTTAAATTAATTATTATTTTATATCCTTAAAATTTTTAAAAATAAGGTAAATAAATAATTTAGAAATAATGAAAAATTTTAGGGCACCACTAATTAATAAATACATGATATAAAATAAAAAATAATAAAGTTATAAATATATAGATTATTATGGATATCCTTTTAGCTTTCATACTACTCCATTATTTTATATATCCATTTATATATTTCACTATATCATTATTCGGTATATTTATTTGGTATATTATATTTAATTTTATTATATTATTTGTAAGGTGTAACTTATAGTAAATTTATGTTATAATTTATGGTGAGTTTATATATTATAACTTATGGTAAAAATGAATCCTATGAATAAAATTTTTTATTATTTTGTAAGATATACCAAGAAAATAGAAAAATCTTTCTTCTAATTTCATATTATTGTATTCTTATTCTTATTTTTATTTTCTTTATTTTTCATAATATATATTATTAATTTTGAGGCACCACTTATATATGTTGAATTAGTTAATTTTTTATTTTTATTATTTTGTGAGTTTATGATTGTGTTAATAATTTTGATGTGTTAATTATTTATTTTTCATTGAATATAATTAATTGAATTGAAACAATTTGCAGATAGAGTATAAAAGAAATTACATAAAAAATTAGAATTTAATTAAAAATTAAATAAAAAAAAGACTTTTGGGATGTTTCTCTCTGAAATGAAAAAAAAACTTTTTTTTTGGGATGTTTCTCTCTGAAATGAAAAAAAACTTTTTTTTTTTTTCATTTATTGTTGACTAAAAATTTATATACGAAAAAAGTTGACTATTAATGGAAATACATGTATATAGAAGAATTGTATAGGCCGCAAGCTTTTCCCTTTCCCTGGGTACAATAGAATGTAGATGGACGAAGTAAAAGCGAAAAATAATAATAATAATTCTCGTTTTTCAAATTTCTGTGTTCGTCTCCATTCTTTCATCAACTTCCAAAAAATAAATGGCGCTTCAGTTTTCCCTCCTTTTTCAAAATCTCTCCAATTAAACGCCAACAACCTTTTCTCATTTTCCCTCTTTTCTTCAAATCTCAAATCTAAACCCTAAATTCTTCTAAAACTTATAATCAAATTTCAATACATAATATAATTTCCGTATTCACTCAAATCTTTTCATTCTTTTAACTTATTTATTAAATTTTCCTTTTATTCGCCTAACACTCACAATCCTTGAATGCTCTAATGGGTGCTGATACCTATCCTTCAATCTTGGTTACTTCCCCTCCAAACAACCAAAATTTATATGGGTCTTCTTCAATTTCCCCTTCAGTGGCCATTTCAAGTGAAACTGTTGATGGGTCTTTACAGTCTTCCCATACTGAAACCCTAAAAGGTAAATCTCTGATCGTTTTACCAAAAACCACTTCAAGTTCACCATGCTTAGGGCTTCTTGACGAAGAAGACGAAGAAGAAGATATGCATGATAATGAACTAAATAATGAAAACAATAGATTACTTTGTGACCGCCCATGCAATCCTTACATTTGCATCTGCAATGAATTCCACCCATTTCCTCGTGAGAGTGGGCGATGTGGTCCGTCCTGCCGGTTTCCGATTAAATCACAGTGGAATAGTCCCTGGGATTCGCCAAGAGAAGGACTGTGTATTGATTCATGGAACAGAGAAAACAGAGAGGATAAAGAATATATGCCTCTGGGTCTTTTGCGTCCTTTGCAGGAAAATGTAGCTACTGGAGTGGTATATTTCAGGGATCTTGCTTTAAATTTATTAAATCTCCATGTCTTTGATGTTTTAGGTGTTTATAATATTGTTTAAGCGTTGGATTGTTGATTTCTCTGGTTTTGGTTATGCAGGGTGCTGGGCTTTCTAATCTTGGGAATACGTGCTTTATTAATGCAATTCTGCAATGCTTTACACATACTGTGCCGCTAGTTAAGGCTCTTCAGTCTTGCAATCATTCGAGGCCTTGCCAGCGTATGCCCTGCACATAGCTATTGATTTGTATTGTATTTAATTGAATTTTTTGAGATTCACTGTTTGGGAATTGGGATTTTGCAGGTGTTATTGAAGGATTCTGTGTTGTGTGTGCTCTTCACGATCACATTAAGTATTCTTTAGCCTCTTCAGGAAAGATTATATCACCTTTGGAAGTTGTTGATAACTTAAATTGTATCCTTTTCTATCTTTGTTTCTTAGTACAGTAGTTGCCACTTTTTGCTACTGAATCTGAGCATAAAGGAGGCAATTTTGTTATTCTTGTTTTTATTTATTTACTTATTTTCAATTTGGATTTACGTGCATCACAAATTTGATGTTCGAAAGGAACTAAGTGTGATTCTTGACCTTGAATGATCAGACATTTCATCTTGTTTCTGTAGATACCAACAGGAGGATGCTCATGAATTCCTTCAATGCTTGTTAGATAAACTTGAACAGTGTTGCCTGAATTCAAACCTGAATGGTGAGACCTCATCTTCCCAAGATGATAATATAGTGGAGCGGGTATTTGGAGGTTGCCTTATAAGCAAAGTAAGGATTGATAACTGGCTTTTGCTGACTTCTTTTGCTATATTGCTGCTGATAAGAAAGTTCTCTAAATTGCCTGCGTTTAATGCTTTAAACTACATGTTTATGTTATTCTTATTAATTTTACTGTAAAATTGTTATGCAATGTCAGCTGAAATGTTGTAACTGTGGTCACTGCTCTGATAAATATGAGTCCCTGATTGACCTGAGTTTGGAGATTGAAGATGTGGAAACTCTTCAGAGTGCTCTGGAATCTTTCACCAAGGTGGAGAAAATTGAAGATCCTGATACAAAGTTCACGTGTGACACTTGTAAGGAGGAAGTATCTAGGGAAAAGCAGCTTATCCTGGGTCGGGCTCCTTCTGTTGCCACCTTTCACTTGAAGAGATTCAAGACAGATGGATCCTCCATTGAGAAGATTTGCAAGCATGTCGATTTTCCATTAGAGTTGGACTTGAAACCCTACAGCAATGGTAGTCAAGACAGTAATGACAATCAGGTTATTACCTCACTGAAAGATTGCTGCTTTCTATGACTTTTTGATATGGTGGTAATGTGAATCAAGATGAATAGAATGGAAATTTGCTTGGTTTCAGTAAATTCCCAATTTATAATTAAATTCATACTGATATTTTTAAAAAGTGCATTCTATTATCAATCTTTCTCATGTAGGCTGCACTCAATTTTAATTTGGAGGAAGAAAATTTTGAAGACAAGGCTAACTGCAGCTTGAAAATGCATTTATTTATTTATTTTTATGGTTGTATTGGTTTTGCAGTTGGTTGGTTTTTTCTAAAAGACATTTTCTTTGTCGTTAGTACAGGTGGATTTGAAGTATCAACTGTATGCAATTGTGGTGCATAATGGATTTTTACCCACTTCTGGGCATTACTTTTCTTACATACGGTCTGCTCCGAACACATGGCACAAGCTGGATGACTCGATGGTAATAACTTGCCAAATCTGATCTCTATTAGATATTGCTTGTAATTGATTTGATCCTAGGAACTAAATTATTGCTGGAATGATGTGTTTTTAAGACTTAGTTGAGGTAAGTAGCTATTTATCTGCAGCTAGAAACAACAAAATGCACAAGAGTATATTTTTTGACGATAGTTTCTGTTACGCCTTTATAACTTTTGAAAGTTATGATGAGTTTATCTTTGGCCCAATATTTATTGTATATTATTCATGAACTGAGTATTTCTGCAGCACATTCTACACTTCCACAAGAAGTAATATTTATGGATTCTGGAAATCATCTTTCCCTTATTTGATACTCTTCCATCACCCCAAATGACCACCACCACCCCCAACCCCCAAACAAATAACATTTTTGGCTTAATTTTTGCAACTGCTTAAAAGCTTCATCTGTGAATATTTGTTATGATTTTTTGAAAAGATTGTGATTACTCAAATTTTACACAAACCTGTAGAAATCTAAAATTATGCCATATTTTTTAGGTTGTTAAGGTTGATGAAGAGCTGGTGCTATCTCAAGCTGCCTACATTCTTTTTTATGCCAGAAAGGGTACACCCTGGTTTTCCAGTTTGATAGAATTACAGGATTGTTTGGATCCTAGCATTTCAAATGCCTCGCCAAAGTCAGTTCTAGATAGCATGGAAACTGAACGCATTGTGCATCCTCATTTAGTGAATATTGATTATCATGAAGATGGTGCAACTAGAGGTGATGTTGAGAGGATTTCAGCCCACTTCACAACCACTATAGTGGTTGAAGAGGCCCAGATTAATGAAACTAGGAATGATGTTGAGGAAATTTCTGCTCAGATTTCTAACGGATCTGTACAGAGTGGACCAAAATTATGTTGCAATGAGTATAGGAATGATATCCTAATGAATGATGTTTCTGTTTCACTTGGAACTAGGGATAGCCATGATGGAGTTTTGCGCAACGAGAAATTAGGTTCTTTGCCTACTATTGACAAAAATGACTCTGGCCAGGGTGCCAACATAACTGGAAGAAATAATCTTCATCCCCCTACACCACCCAGATCTTCAATTCCTGATGTGAATTTTGGAGGGCTGCCAGGTAAAGGAATCGATTCTTTCAAACTCTTGTATATATTCTTTCTCAAGTTAATTCATTAGAACTTAAGTAAGGTGGATGGTTTCTTTTCAGAAGCAAGACATCAAATCCGTCGACATCAATCAAAAGTGGAGAATTCACGGCGTGATCATCCAAAAGTGAAGAATTCCCGGCAGGATCATCTAGAGGATTTGGTGAACTGTAAAAAATCGAAAAAGGCCACTAGGGATCAGAGAATGGAAGCTTTAAGATACATTAATAGGAATGTACATAGTACAAGGGGCAGGAAACTTTTGGCTGCTATGCTTTTCCCAAATGACGAGAAAAGAAGAATAAGTTCTTCCCCATGTAAACGGCCCAGCCCTCCTATTTGTCGCTACAAAGACAATCAACATCTGGCGGTTTTGCGTTGAGCCAGTTTTTGGTCAGCATAGAATGATTAGGTACTGAATACGAAGTTTCTTTTTTTCAGGATAGAGAATGTTTTGCCTTTTGAAGCTGCATATTTGGTTATTCTCTGCTTTGGTTGATGTGGCTGGTTATATGTAAATTTGAGGTTTCATTAGACTATTTTGGCAATATAATAGATAGTGTTTTCAGTTGCACCTCAAGTTGTATAGCAATATGGCTTAAGGAGTGCATTGAAAATTAAGAAGGGATGTATAAGGTGGGATTTTATATCTGCTTTATATTTGGGAATATTAGAATTTTAACACAATTCAGTTATTTTGTTTGTTCAAATTGCAAATACATCTGCTCAGATGCTTATTTTGAAATATGATCAATTGATGTTTGTTGTGACAGTTATATAAATCAAGGATTTAAATTTAACGAGCATAATGTTTTATAATATATGTTGTTTTTGTTTAGTAGATTTGTTGATTATTTTGAATGTGAATTTGAGATATGTAAAATATAATTCTAAATGTTGCAATTAAATTTTATTGATGTGTAATAAAATCTCAGTTCAAGAATTATTTAGAAAATGTTTTTATCTTATATGCTTAAAATTAAATTTATATGAAATTATTTCATCAAAAACTTTTTGAGAAGAAACATCTTGAGAAACAGGAGATGGGACTCATTGTACCTTTTCAGACAAGAAAAACATGTTGAGAAGAGAATTAAAATTGAGACTTTGAACATTGAATTTCTTATAGGCAAATTAATAGGACTTATTAACATAATGGAGGAGAGAAAAGTTAATGTAATTTACTTTCAAGAGATCAAATGGTGTCACAACCCACTCTATAGAGCTATGACGGTTCTAGGGCATGGGAATAATGTATACCGGTATCTCGAAGAACCCAAATTAAAAGCTTTATTTCATTTAACCATTTTATAACATATAAATTTTTTTTCAAAAATACTTTAAATTTACAGAAAATCGGACAGAGTTTTCCCTGTAATATTAACATTGTCCAAATAGAAAACGCAACTAAGCACTTCTAATATCAATATCAAATCCCTTCAACCTCCAAATATAACTCACAACACAATTATATAACAATTCCCTGCCATAATATTATTCACATGCCAAAGTCATAGAAGCATACCATATCAGCTGCACTCCTGTTAGAATATAAATGCATATGTTAACATAGAAAAGCATAACATACATTTAAATCCATATCATAATGTCCAGACATATAATAACAACATATCATTATACATTTATATATTCACAAAACATACTCCAAATATTTATATACATAGCTAATATCATGGAGTAATCTAACTACTCTAGGAAAGGACTATACATCTGCTCCGCGGCTGGGGAAAAATATAAGTAGCCTGGATATCCGCTTCTCACTCTCCTTTCCCTGAAATGGTTCAACATGGTGGGGTGAGTACAAAATACTCAGTGGATTTATAAACATAAGATGCATTACTAACTTATTATATACACACTTTAGTATGAATGATGTTATCAGGTATAATATCAATTAATTTGAAATGTCATAATAACAATTGTAATGACAATTATCAATGTAAAGATATTTATATGCATATGATGACACTTATATATAATAACATATGATAATGCAATGAAAGGTCCAAATGCATAAGGTAAACAAGATTGGGTCAAGTAATTAGTAGAACTGTATTTCATCCACATCTCCATTTCCATATAAATGTCATAAGGAGGATCAATCCTTATGGCTAGAGTCATATCCCTATCTCTAGTTAGGGCAAGTAGTACCAGTGTGCACACCGTCGATAAAAATACCCGCTACACCATCGAAGTAGCCTTGTTAGGTTACCCTATGCAAATGTTCCAATATGAAGGAAATGCAACAATTATAACTCATATGAGGTGCCAAATAACATTTATAATCATATAATCATGTATAGAATCATTTGGATGCAACTTACAATTTTGGCCCGTCGGGCCCAGTTGCGCTGTCGCAGCGACTTACCAAATTACGGGTCCGTTTTCTATTTTCCAGTGACTTTCTGATTTTACATGTTACCAATATATATGATGCAGTTTTAATATCTAAGATACAAGTATATATGTATATGAAATGATTGGGCTTGATTTGAGGTCAGACCAGTTTATAGAATGATTTTTATGGTCGTTTCCCCGGTTTTGGCCGATTGGCACATTTAGAGGCAGTTTTGGCCAATTTGGTCCAAAATCAATCCAATATAATTAAAAGTCATATTATATGTCCAAATGCATGAACCTTTAATTAGAAATGCAAAAACACATTTATAAACCCACCTCGAGCGCAAAAGTCTCAAAACAGTTCCTTCGGGCCCCGAGCGGCTACTGCTCGCCCAGCTTCTCCTTACTCTTGGAGGACTCCCCTAAAACACACCAACTCTCCGATAAGACACCATATCATGTCAACATAACACATTCAAACACATATACA
>CANXYC012490359.1:0-14777 GCA_948193065.1 Aleurites moluccanus | reverse complement strand
TTCTAGACCTAAAAATTAGGTCATATAACATGCATATACATATATTCCATGCATTCACACATAATATTAACACATCAATAAGAAAGGAAAAATCATTTCCCTAAAGGTCCCTATTAGGGTTTAGGCTAAGGTGTTACAGTCATATAACATGCATAATATAAATTCCATGCATACACATATCATATTAACATGTCATAAAGAAAGAAAAAATAATTCCTTAAAGGTCCCTATAAGGGTTTAGGCTAAGGTGTTACAGCTGGGAAGGGTTTGGTCCCGGTCATAAGGTCTGATCAGCCTTATGTTTATATTATTCCCAGATATGGATGATTAGGACCTACATGGTCCAAAGTATTTGACTGGAGACTGTATGATTTCTTTTCCTACAGCCCATCCCACTATCTGTCATTTCACACATATGAAACCATATCATATGATATTATTGTATCTTATTGATGATACCTTATGAACCTGATATTATTCAGTTCTTGATTTTATTCGATCAGTATCCTTATTGGCTGACCCAATTGTTTATTGCGATGCATGTGAATTCACTGAGTATCATCTATACTCACTGCTCATTGTTTACCCCTTGTAGGAGAGGATTAGAGTTGCAGAATCCATACTTCCGTTTCTCTGAGGATTTTAAAACAGATATCTGATCTACATTTCAGATACTTATTTTGTATAACAATTGTATTTTGGTGTTCATAATCTAGTTGCTCCATGGGTATGTACGGGTTAGCTAGGAAATGAACATGTATCCAAATGATGATACTATGATATGGAAAATATATGTCATAATTGTTATGATCCTGTGGGTATTGTTAATACAGTTGATTGAGAATGTATCACAGGTTGTGATTGATAATGAATGAATAAAGATTGTATACATGCATATTGTATTAATAGGACTGATATTTGGTTCTACGGGTGCCGATCGCCATTGGCATCTCCTGTGCCCTAGGACCGTCGCGGCTCTCGAGAGCGGGTCATGACACTTTCCCAGCTAGAACAACTTCTTTTAACTTCAATAGCTGAGAATCTTTATCTTATACCATTTTATTTTCATCAATCAAAGTCAACTTTACATGGAACTGGGCTATCAGAGATTGGCTTCGATCCTGGGTTCCTAATTCAAACTGGACACCCATATCAAGTAACATTTTCACTTCTTTGATTATTGGTCTCCTTGCAACTATGATGTGAGCTAAACTCCCCATAGATTTCCTACTTAATGTATCTATCACAACATTAGCTTTACCCGGATGATACAATATCTGGCAATCATAATCTTTCAACAGTTCAATCCATCTTCGTTGTCGAAGGTTTAGGTCTTTCTACCACATTTCAGGCATGCACCTATCAACCTTCTACGTTCACCCCCATGCCTCTTCCCATATAAATCACACATGGGAACATTAGTTTTCTGCATTGGTGGTTTAGATGACCCTTGTGAAAATTTGGATACAGATTGCTCTATGGTACCTCTACCCTGACCTCCTCTCTGACCACCTGTATGTGTTCTCTGCTCAGTTCTAACTGATGTAGCCTCTGACTGTCCCTGCTGAGAACTTCCTTTACCTTTTCTTTGCTATCTTTCAATCTAAACCTTCCTCTTTTGTTCTCTTTTTACTCTTTCTTCTTTTTACTTTTCTTCCATTTGGACTGCTTAATCAACAATTTTGGATAAAAAAGTAAACTCAGCAGATAATAATGCATTATGTAGGACACAATTTCAAAGTTTGGAAGCTCCTTTCACATTCATCAGTTTATAGGAATCTTTCTTGCTTTCTGGTCAGTTCAATTATTGGAGTTGCAATTCTTGAAAAATCTTTAGTAAACCATATGTAGTAACTAGCCATACCTAAGAAACTTTGCACTTTTGTTACATTAGTAGGTCGAGGCCAATTAGCTACAGCTTCCACCTTTTATGGATCCACTTTAATGTCACCTTTTCCTACAATATGGCCAAGGAAACATACCTCTATAAGCCAGAATTCACACTTCGACAATTTAGCTTACATCTTATGCTCTCGTAGTATCTGCAACACTATTTTCATATGCTCTTCATGTTCTTCCTGGATTTTGAAATAGATAAGAATGTCATCTATGAATACAATGACAAACTTATCTAAATAGGTCTCAAACACTCGATTCATCAATTCCATAAAAGCAGCAGGGGCATTGGTTAACCCAAATGGTAATACAAGGAATTCGTAGTGACCAAATCGTGTTCTGAAAGCAGTTTTTGATACATCTTCATTCTTAATTCTCAATTGATGATAACCCGATCTAAGGTCAATCTTGAAAACATAACTGGCTCGTTGCAACTAATCAAACATATCATCAATCTGGGGTAATGGATATTTGTTCTTAATGGTTACCATATTCAATTGTCTATAATCAATACACATTCACAGTGGACCATCCTTCTTCTTAAGAAATAACCTAGATGCGACCCACAGTGAACTACTAGGTTTGATAAACCCCTTATCTAACAAGTCTTGCAACTGCACTTTTAATTCTTTTAATTATGTTGGAGCCATTCTTTAAGGTGGGATTGAAATAGAGTCTGTACCCATATAGACTTCAATCTCAAATTCACCCTCCCTTTCTAGTGGCAAATCTGGCAAATCTTCAGGAAACAAGTCTGGAAACTCATTGACAATAGGAATATGATAAACTCCCTTTGAAATCTTTTGAGTATCCATTACATTTGCCAAGTATGCAAGATAACCCTTGCGTATGAGTCTCCTTGCCCCAATAGCAGAAATAAATTCAATTCCCAAATCACTCTTATCACCCTGATACTCAAATTCGTCATGCCCCTCTGGTTGAAATTTAATCTTATTTTCATAACAGTCAATTACTGCATGATAAGTGGTTAACCAATCCATTCTCAATATCACATCCAATTTCAGCACAAGCAATTCTACTAAATTAATTGGTAAAATTCTACTCTCTATTTCTATTTTACAACCTGGATATTCATATTTTACCTATATGCTCTCACCTAAAGGAGTAAATATTTCTAAGGGTATTGACATCAATTGTTTTTCAATTCCCAATTTAGATGCAAATTCGGGTGATACAAAGGAATGTGTAGCACCATAATCAAACAATATTTGAGCTAGTTCACATGACACATAAATCTTACATGTTACAGTCTTGCTTGATTTTTAAGCTTCTTGAGCATTAACCACAAATACACGGCCTTGCCCTTTACCAACTAGTGTCTTGCCACTACTTTGACCCTATCCTGATCCTCTACCTCTACCTCTGCCCTATGTGTCTCTCTGGCCATTTCAACTCATTTGTAAAATAGGTTGTAAGGCTATTGTATTTGTCTGTTGTTCTCCCCACATTAGACAATTCTTGATATAGTGACCATGCTAGCCATATTTCAAGCATACACCTGTCTGCCTTCTACATTCACCCCCGTGACTTTTCCCACATAAATCATATATGGGTACATTAGTTGTCTACATTGGTGATCTAGATGACCTTTTTGAAAATCTGGATGCAGACTGCCCTGTGGTACCTCTACCCTAACCTCCTCTCTGACCACCTATTTGTGGTCTTTACTCAGTTCTAACTGATGTAGCCTCTGTCTGTCTGTCTCTGCTGAGAACTTCCTTCACCTCTTCTTTACTATCTTCCAATCTCAACCTTCCTCTTTTGTTCTCCTTTTACCCTTTCTTCTTTATACATTTCTTCCATTTGGACTATTTGATCAACAATCCTGGATAAGGAAGTAAACTCAGCAGATAACAATGCATTATATAGGGAGGCATGCAATCCCCATCTAAACCTATTGATCAGGTCAACTTCAGTAGGTACAATCTTGCTGGCATATTTACTCAGCCTAATAAACTCATCGGTATACTCTTCTACGCTTAAGTTGCCCTGTTTTAGCTTTTCAAACTGAATTATGTTTCTATTTTTTACTCCCACTATCAAAACTTCATCCAACAATGCAGCACTGATTTATGCCCAAGTCGATGGTGCATTACTGTATAATTGTGTCTCAATGTGCCTAGAAAACCAAGTCTAGGCTTTCTCTTTTAACAATAAACCAATAAGTTCCACTGTTCTAACATATGAACGTTGCAAGTGTTCTTACCACTTATTCTATTTGCTCTAGAAAATTAATAACTTCCTCACCTCTTTTACCTTTATATTCTGGCAGATTCAGTTTCAAAAAGTTAAGCATGTTGATTCCACCCTCATTAATTACTCTGCTACCCTCCTGTACCACTGGCCCAATTGGTGCAGCAACAAGTGGCACAGGTACTGGTGGAACAGCTAGTAGTTTAGGTGGTAGCACTACCTATCTTTCCCTTCTCAATTCATGTAGTTCTCTTCTCAATTCTAGCATTCCCTGCATCACTTCCAATCTTCAAGGATCTTCAGCTTCCTTATTTCCTCTTTTCTTCTCCTAGACCTAGGAGGTTCTTATGATTCCTCTCTGATCAATGACTCATTTGAGGCCATTTTTGCCTTTCTACTAGGCTCTTCTGATCTCCTAGGTGCAAGTTCAATAGCTCGTTCACCATCTTAATCACTACAATAGACAAACACAATCATTTCATAAATATGGTTATCACATAATAAACACATATTTAACGAATACAACAAATGATGAGACTAGATTTCTTATGCTCCATAGTTCACCTATGCCTTATTGACACACGTCTATATGCTATCAGTATATCTATGCTCTGATACCAACTCTATCACGTCTCAATTTTGGAACATGATGGTCCTAGGATGTAGGAATAGCATAAGGCTACCGACACCTATAGAACCCTTCTATAACATGTAAATATAACATACTATAACATATCTATATTTATATAATCAAATTATTTGTCATCATCTGTGATCATATCTGATCTCAACACATGTCATATATATATAATATCAGTAACTAATAATATTACAGACCATACTAAGTATAGTCATCTAAATAATTTACATATCCATAGAGCATCTAAAATTGTACATGAAAAATATATAAAAGTTCAAAATATACCAAGAAGACACTTTTATACTGGTAAGAAAGAAAGTTACCAATTTTAGCAAATTTGGTAACAATTGGTATCTTAAGAAAATTAACAAAGGTCATTTTATCGAGCACTTGGTATACACCACTTTAGGACGAATTAAATATAGTTTTGGGATATATTGATCAAAAGCCAAAGTTCATAACTCAAGCCCCAATGGTAACAACCACAAAGGCATTCTCAAATAAGGTTTATATACATCAATAAACAACACTATCAAAGCTTGAATTCAAGGAAAATTTAAAGAAATGGCAAATGTCAAAAAGTTGCAGGTTTCATATTGATTACAAATTGATCAAATGAAGGTTTAAACATTCATAATAATATACATATGACTCATTAGAATCGACGGTTTGATCGTTTATGTTATAAAACATTGATTTGCCTATAACAGGTAAAAACATTGTTCTTCGGTTTTCTTCTATTCTACAATCAATTTTATCACATATTTAGCTTTAACTAGATGCTAATTAACAAATTTAAATATTAATTAGAATTATGGAATCCTATACAGAAAATCAATTTCAAACATAAACCTAGTTTTAGGGTTTTCTCTAATTCGATCCAATTTTAAAATCTATCTATATAATCATGTTTCTAATTATTTATATCGCTTAAATGAATCAAAATAATAAAGAAAACATCATCCTCACCTAGATTCTACAAGTGGCCAAAATTTATGTTAGGGTTTCCTTCAATTTCTAGCTTGAATTTCTTGGAATTTTTGATAGAATCTAGTTTAATCGAGTTTTCTATCGATTTTGCTTGAAGTTTGGAAGAAATTGTGGAGTTTTGGAGGTGGAAAATTTCAGCCAGCAACAATAGAGGAAGGAGGAAAATTTTCTGATTTTTGAAGAATTGTAATGGCTATTTATACTAATTAACTTTCAGGTAATTCGATTTTCCCCCCGATACTTCTCGTATTCTCATCTTTAACCCGAAACTTTTAACTATTTATCTTTTTGTCCCATTTCAATTCTGAAATAATATTTCTTTTATTTCTCCATCTTATAAGTCTAATGGTGACATTAAATATTTAAAATTTTGAACCTGTTTGTTAATCGAAACGTGGCTGTGTTTACCTATCTACGGGTCATTTTTTAGCGATTTGTCAAATCACGCAAGTATGATGTTCTAACATCTAAACTATATTTATTTATACTTAAATAACATATATATATAAGGTTATATAAATGAAATTTGAGGGTGTTACACCTACTTAAATTAAAATCCTTTTGAGCTGTATTTTTTTAATACCCGGTGCTTGGGTTACAAGGTTGAGAATATGTTCATTAGATTTACTTGTGTTTTGTTTGATGCATGTTAGATGATTCCATGTGTATATATGCATGATAGATTCTCTAAAAATGCATGTTGAGTATAAATTACTCTTAGAATGGATTTATGATGATACATGATAAGTTCTGCTTGAGTTTGAAGTGTTATGCATGGTTTAGTTGAGTTGTTTGAGTTTTAGACAAGTTAGAATGGAGAAACATGAGAGATTCCCACTTAGCAGACTCTTCACGAGCATGAAGCACTCTTCACAAGTGTGAAGCACTCTTCATGAGCGTGAAGCATTCTTCACAAGTGTGAGAAACTTTTCACCATCACGAGAATATTTTTTTGTATGATTTTTAAGTTTCCTCATATTGGCCTTCACGGGCATGAAGCACCTTTTCACGGCTATGAAAATGTTTTTAATCCCAAGCATGAACAGTGGTCTTCACGGGCGTGAAGACTCGGGCCTATATATACCTGAACCTCATTTGTTCATTTCTAGCTCTTTTATTTCGTCTTTCCTTATCTCTTACTTTATAAATGCACCTCAACCACCCACTCACTCATTAAAATCTCTTCTTAAAAATTTATTACATCTCAAAGAATCCAAGATTCAAGAATCAAACCTCCAAGAATACTAAGATTCCAAATTTCTCAAGAATCTCCATTTCTAGGTTTTTAAGGTATTTACTTCAAACTCATTTCTAAGTTCAAGTTAAGTTAATCCATAATTAGAATAGATGAATATAAGTTGTTTATGAATATTAAAAGGCATTTATTATATATTTAAGGTTTTTGGGTGAACAGTAGTTATTCATCCCAATCTTCTATATTCTTCTAAAATATGATTAAATTTATATTAGAAATCATGTTTAGACTCTTAATGATGTTTAGAATCATAAGGATTTATCTTATATGAGCATGTTTAGGCAAACCTTGATTTTTGATATTTTGGGGATTTTGGTTTAGGAGAGGAGAATTCAAGAGAATAGGAAGGACTACTTCTTACTCAAGTGTTTGAGTGGTTTAGCAAGGATAATTGCTTTGAGGTAAGTATGAACGATGTATGTGCATGTTACTCCTTATGAAATATATTGTTAAATCTTTGTATATGTTCTCCGTGATATGAAATATATGTTTAATAAACTATTCAATAAATTCTTTTTTGTCTTCTGTTAGCCCCCTTGGACTTGATGTTGATTTTGATGATAACAAAATAATATAAATATGTTATTTGTACTAACATTTTGTTTGAGTTGGTTAAGGCATGAGAAGTCATGACCATTACTCAATTATAGGTTAACACATTCAACAGGTCTTGAATGACATTTAAAGAGAAGCCATTAAGTGCATATGCTTAGGGGAGCATACTTAGAGAAGTGCATAAGACAATTTTGGATTGTTGGTATGTCGCAGGCATGACAAGTGGAAGTTGCAGGCATGACAAGTGGAAGCCTCAGGCATGACATGAGTAGTCACAAGTGTCACATTTATTTAAGAAGATCTTAGTAGATCTAGTAGCCTTAGAAAAAAATCAAGCATGAAGTCATGGGCGCGACTGTTAGAATCATAAAAGTGATACTGAAAAACTAACAGACTTGCACAGAGTCCAAATTTATGCCAAATTATGTATAAATTGGGAGATATTAATAGGAAAAACCATATATGGATGGAAAGATATGGATATCTATTTTAGGAACAAAAATTGGATTGAGCATTGGACATTAGAAAATGAAGATATGAATTTTTGAAGGAATTATGCTCAAGCTGACAGATAAGGAAAAAATAGATAGGACAAATTGAAAATATTTTTGAAAATTATAGAAGATTAATTTGGGCATGAAATTATGATTGAAGCTCTAAATGTCTAATTTTATATGGAAGAAGAATCAAGTGATTTTGAGTTCTATAAAATGAGAAACTGAAAAATTAGTGAAGCATGCTCAAATTGTCTTTTAGATTTGAGCAAGAAAATGTTATGATTTTTCAAGATATAAAGATGGATTATTTTGGAGTTGACTTAAACTAAAAAGTTGAATTAGATATCTCAAAGTTTCCAACACAAAAAATGGTTCATGATTTGGAGTTATATATCTCAAGATATAATAAAATTAATTTACTGCTCTAGCAAGGATAAAAAGTCACGGGCACAAAACAAAAGTCGCGGGCGCAACTCCTGCAATTCAGTCAGCATAACTAGCCGTTGAAAAGTGTTGTAACAGCTATATTTTAGTTTTCAATGTCCATAACAGCTATATTTGATGTAAGGTTATAAATACAAGATGGTATGAAGCTTAGAGTAGTTAGAAATAAGGAGAACAACAATTGAGATCATTGAATTAAGTTTTGCATTAAAATCATTCTTATATATGGCTTAGAGAGTCTATATTTGTAAAGCATCAATTTGTGAGTCTTAATTTGTAAAATCCTTGAGTTCATTAAGACTCATTTAACATTTGAGAGTTGGGTAAACTTCTAGGGAAATTCTTTCTTTTTTTCTTTTATATTTCTTTAAGGGTTTGAGTGTGAGCCAAATAGGAAAACACTTATAATGGTTTTAGTATGAGCCTTGAAAACACTTGTAAAGGTTTGAGTGTGAACCTGTAAAACACTTGGGTTTAATCTTGCACCCATAAAAGGATCGGTTAAGTGAACTCTCAAGTGTGATATTGAGGAGTGGATGTAGGCAAGGTTGTCTAACTACTATAAATCCTTGTGTTCTTTCTTCTTCCCTTTTTTTTTCCTTCAATTAAACTTTTAATTTGTTGTTAATTCCACAATCAACCAATTTATCCTCCCTTTTGGTTTCCAAAGGGACTTACATGTTTTATAAGTAGCCACTTGTATGTTGGAAAATGGCTTGGTGTGAGGCCTCGCCCGAGCACCGCGTCATGTCCAACTGAATGGAATCGGGAATGCTCATTTTGGAATGATTTCTCATAGAGGAGACGACCTTAGTGCCTTTTGAAAATGATTTTGATATTTTGAAGTCGCCACCTTAAGTTATTTTTGTTGGGAAAATTTAAGGTAAAAACCATTTTTGACTCCAATTTTATCCCAAAGGAAATAAAGTGCACTAGTCTTTGAAACCAAAGATGATTCGGGGACTAGGTTTTCGGTTGAACTTGACTTCTAATTTTAACCTTGATTTAAAACATTTTCATTAGTAGTTTTAAAGATGAAATATAAAGATGCATGAGCAAGTAAATGAATGGATGAAAGAGATAAAATAAAGCAGTAAAGCAGTTAAGAGAGCGATAAATTAAATTATTACAATTCAAAAATCCCAAAATAGGGGATATCAACTCTAGCCCTTATGGGTTTTAGGTCGATCACACATTCCTCAAAGAATACTTTCAATAAAGCAATTAATTAAAGAAGAAAAAAAAAAGAAAAGAGATGGTTTTGATCTTTTTTTTTTTCTGGATTTGAAGACCTTACATAGCTTACCTGCGTATCCCATTGAATGGGAATAAAAACCCACGCAGTTCTTCCTTCTTGTGAAGGAGGGTTGATTTTATGCCTAATTTATAATGTTTTGGTTCTTTATTTTGATGCTCTATCAAACTAAAGAAGATGAGTTGTTTATTTTCATGATCTATCAAAATAGGAAAAGTTAGGAGACGATACCTTCTCCCTTGCTCTTTGGGGAGGCGACGGACGGATTCCTCTTTCGGATCGGAGTTCCACCTTGGATTGTGTAATACCCTATAAAAGCTTACCATGTTTTTATGAATAAATTTCTCAGTATGTGGTTTGAAATTATCGAAATGACTAAAGATAATTTTAAAAACTCAGTTAGAGCGAAAACGAGAAACTTTTTCGAAAAATGTTAGTGTCAATATCGCTGCTGCAAAAATAGCAGTCTAGTCGACAAATGAATTTCTGATTCTGGCTAAGGGGTAAATGATTATGTATATGCATGTATAAATACAGTAAAAAGAAAGAGGTGAAAAATATTTAAGAACACTGATAAAGTAAGCAATGGCAAAATCGTAAATAAAGGGAACTTTAGGGGTATAGTGGAATTCAGACTGTATGAGTTTCAGAATGATTCTGAAACTATTTTTATTATAAAGTATTAATAAAAATAAGATGTTTGAATATTCACTTTGAATTCCAAATCCCGATGGAATTGTCAGAATAAATTACCGAAGGAAAATATGGCAAAAGCATAATTTAAGGAAAGTTGAAGGACCAAAAGAAAATTTGCCATTTCTGACTTACTATATAAGCCACACTTTGAATTTTTTTCTTCTTCATTTCTCCTTCCTTGTCCAAATTGCTCCCACCCATTTCCTTTTATTTTTCTTCTATTTTGTTAAGGAAAATCCATGGAAACTTGATTTAAACACCATATAATCCATCCTCCATCCATTTCCAACCATAGAAATCAAGAAAATTTCAAGAACAAGGCATTTGGGAATTTTGGCCATTTCATGAAATTGAGGTAAGTTGTTGCTTTGATTGATTTTATGGTTGATTTAGGGTTATTAGATGTTAATTAGATTGGGTAATGTGTTTAATTGCATCAATTGATGCATATAACATTTTTGCCCAATTTCAAATCCTAAACCTAAGTTGTATGAATTGATTTTGTGAAATTGAATTAGTATGTGTTAATTGAGTGTAGAATAAGTTAATTGGAAGTTAATTGATGAGTAATTGATGGTTGAATTATTGTAGAAAATTCAATTGAAGAAAATTACACATTTTGACTATTTTGAGGAATTTGAAAAAATTGGTGGCAAACCAATTTTGCTAGGTGATTTGAAGTGTTAGGTGAGTCTTTTATGCATCATATGTAATGCCTAAAGTGTTAAAATGTCAATTGGAACTCATGTGCAAAAAGGCCATTTTGGCCGAAACCTAATGTGGCAAATTGCCTTTGATTTTGCTTCATTTTGGCTTATTTTTCCTAAGCCAATTTGATATATTTAATTATGTTTATTGATGTGTATATAATGCCTATGGAATTGCTTAACCTTGCCAAAATGTCATTTCATTATTGCACATAATGTGTTCGATAAAATGCCTAGCTCAAAATCCATAGGCCAACCATTTGAATGCCATCGTCGCCAAGGATAATGGCATGCTAATTGCGTCAACTTTTTGGCTGTAAATGACCAACTTATGTTTGATCCCATTGTTGGTTGCTAGACCTTTGGTCATTGTATAATCGATTGTTATTGATATCCTATTGATTCTATTGCTCATACAATTGATTAATTATGAGTTATTGATACTTGGTGATGCCATTATTGTGAAATAGTATCTATTGATTTGTTTATTGATTCTATTGATTCCGATGTGATTTGACAGAGCTGCCGCCCCGATAGGGTAGTGACTACATACTGTCGGCATTGTACACAATGTATTGTTATTATGCCCTAACTGGGAAGGGATATCAGTCCTAGTCATAAGACCTAATCAGTCTTATGTTTATTGATATGAGATGATTTATGCTTGACACATTTCTATATGTATGGATCTATATCTATCATTATCTATCTTATCCATGTGATATATCTTCCTTGATATGAGTACAGACTTTACAGCCATATTATGTACTCGACTTTGTATCCAAAGATTTTGAGACGATTGATTTATTTATCCCATATGCCTATTATTTATTGATATTCCATTACCTATTTTATTGATCGATGCATATTAGATTCACTGAGTATCATATATACTCACCCTTTCACTCTTTCCCTCTTTAGGTGCAGAGTAGGAGGCAGATATCCCAGCATTTTGACACTATATGGATTCTGCAGTTTTTATATCAGTGTAATTATTTAACACTGTATTATTTTATATGTTCATATCCTAGCTGCTCCATGGGTTATGTATGGTATAGTTAGCTTATGAATATATATGTATGGATATTTGGAGTATAAATGTATAAAATTATAGAAATTACAAAAAGTTACAAAATGAATGATAGAGTAACAGAATGAATAGTGCTTATATAAGTATATGATTAAAGTCTATTATGTAATTGATGGTAGATGATTCCGATGCTATATTGATATAGTATGAGATTGTATTGATGTGATTGATGTATTCTACGAGTGTCGGTCGCCTCTAGCATCTCCCGCACCCTAGGACCGTTACGATCCATGAGCAGTCATGACAGATTGATTGAAGCATAGGAAGATGGTTGGATTGTCTTTTATCTAACAATTCAAAAAAAAAACAAGCAAACCAATAGAGTGATTTTATATTGGAAACAATTTTGAGGCTCCACACGCCTTGGGTTTGGTCCTTCTTTAGCTCAAAGAGAACTAAAGAAAATGGACTCCACACTCCCTAAAGACTTATTCTTTAAACTCAAAGATAGTTAAAGAAATAAGAAAAATAAGTATATGAGGGAGAAGAGAAGAAATCTAAGAAGAAAAATTCAACTTTAAAAGATTTCAGGGCCTAAAACCAGGTTGAGGGGGGTCAAGTATTTATAAGAGAGGCTTGGAGCAAGCTGGTGCCGCCGGAGGGGGTGGCGGCACCGTCAAAAGGGTTCTGCAGCACAGGAGCTCAAAGGGGGCGGCACCACAACACATGCCACTAGCTGCCGCCCAATAGAGGTGGCGGCACAGTCGAAGAGGGTCGGCAGCACCACCCCTTAAGGACGGCGGCAATGCCTCCCTTTCAGGGTGGTAACAAAGGCCCGGACCCGCTCTGATGCTTTCTGAGTCTGTCCATGTGTGGTTTTTTTTCCAGTTTGTGCCTTTTGGCTTTGCACAAGTCCGAAGGGTGTAAAAAATGAGTGTTCACACTTGGTTATTTCTCTTTGGACCAAGTTCCTAATGAAACTTAGTTGTGTAAATGAACGAATATATATGTTTATATGTCTGATGGTCTTATGACCAATATGTTCTTTGAGAATTCCAAGCTTTATGAATCCATGAATATGTATAGAACACTTTTCCCAATATGAGCAAATTCATTGGTCCAATGTGTATAATGGAAACCCAGCTGATAGGGTTTTTATCAGTGTTCCACCTATAGGGGGCCATAAGCTCTAGGTATATGCTCGGCCAAGAATATTTGTCGCTATAAGCTAGCAAGGCTATCGATGCATTTTCATGATATCCATTCTATCACATGATATGTGTAATACCCCAGAAGAAACCAATTAGACGACAGTGAATCAAAGTATTGAAAAGTAATGATTAGACAGTGATAGGAGTCAAAAACCTAAAAGAAGTTATGTTAAACAGTTATATAAGCTGGATTAGAACATATGTGAATTTGAGGAATTAAGTAAATAAGACATTATAGGTAGAATGATAAATTTATACAGTCTAAAGTGAATTAAGTTAATGAGAATTCATTGAATTAGTAAAATAAACTGATTAGTAAAGTAAAGGAAGTTAAGGAAAAATTCAATATGGAGATTAAAGGCTTAAGAGAAAAAACTATAGAAACAGTGATGGAATGTTAAACAAAGTAAATAAGAGTCAATATTTGAGCAATTGGTATTAAAGAAGAGTTAATTAGAAGTTAAGTAGATAGAAAGAAGGATATGGTTACAAAGAACTAGTTGAAATAGGGAGAAAAAGTGAATTTTCCAAATTAAAGATAAATGGGACCCACTAATTTTTGTCACTTTTTACATAAGTTAAAAGTCAAAATCTATGCCTTTTATTCACACTTGTGGGCCGGCCAAATGGATATGAAATAGCCAATTTTTTTTTGTTTATTTGTGTAAAAAAAATTTAAGTAAACTTTAAACATGTCAAAATTTAGATGAAACAAAAATCTTTACACTTATCTTTAATCTTTCTATTGTTCTCTTAAGTAACTAAAAGACAAAACCAATTGCCATTTCTTTAACAAGTCCATCCAGCCATAAAAGAGTAAATAGAGTTTAATAAAAATTTCTTTAAGTTATAGATAATTTAAAAGGATAAGTAAAGCATATGTTTACTTTAAAAAAAAAAATTTCTCGACTTTTCAAGAATTTTATCAATTTCTCTATCAAAAACTATTTCTTTTTGTGTTGGATTTTTTATTGTACTTATATAAATGATGTGGGATAGAATACACCCTAACTTCTACCCTAGCTTCTATGGATAAGTATAGGATAAGTAATGGGTCGAACATAGGGAATACGTGTCACGACCCAACTTAGGAGCCACGACGGTCCTAGGGTATGGGTGTTGCCTAAGCTACCAGTATCACGAAGAACCCAAATAACTGTACTATATGGCATGTAATTCAATAACAAGCTCAATATAGCTTGACAATTCTATAATAATTTGGGCAGCTTTTCCTCTATATAAGGACTATGCCCAGCTGAAAATTATACAAATAAGCACTTCCAATATACTTTATCAACAATTAACTCATATCTCAATCATCAATGATCCCTGTGGATCTCCCATATCAAACCATATATATATATATATATATATATATATATATATA
>CANXYC012489849.1:0-10148 GCA_948193065.1 Aleurites moluccanus | reverse complement strand
AACCTTTAGCGAATAATATTCTACCTTGTTGTACTTGACATTCCAAGTCGAAGAAGAAATTGACTTGGAATCAGCCTTCACTATCTCATTCCTGTAAAAATTATAAACCACAATAGGGTGAGTATAAAAATACTCAGTGAGCATGCACACATCATTACACATGCGATATAAGCATATAATAACAAAAGTGGTCAATGGTAGTCAAGTGTCAATAAATACAATGAAAAATATCATTATATTCAATTCACATATCAAGGTTAATTAATTTGCACATTAAATGTATTTGGGAGTTTGGAACAGGTAACAATCAAATCGATAATAAACAATAATCAATGAAAGAATGGCCATCAATAGTAAGCAATAAGGTATAAGTTTGGAATCAATGAACAGGTAAGTAATACTCGTATCATGTAGATAAGACAGATAAAGGGCCCTGAAACACATAGACTATGTGTAATCACACAGTCGATCTCATATCAAGTAAACATAAGACTGGTCAGGTCTTACGGCCAGGACAATTAGCCCTTCCCAGCTAGGGTATCACATATAGTCAATGTGCACATTGCTGATAGTATGTACCTACTACCCCGTCGGTGAGGCAGCTCTGTCAAATCCACATGTAAATAGGCCAATGGAAATCAATAATAATATTAAGTATTCATTAGGAACATTACAGTACAATGGCTTACTTGTCAATACATTTCATTAGTCATGTATCAGTTTCTTTTCCTAATGCAAAGGTAGCAATTAACAATAAATATCATGATTAAACATTTAGTGTGCATACTTTTAGGAGCAATTCGGGTACATAATCAATCAAGAACAATAGGTATTTCAATATCAATAAAAATCAATGGATATTAATGATTTTAATATTTAAGAATGATCAAAAATTATCAACAATAGCAATGAGGTATTTAATCAATAAGGAAACATATTCATTGGGTCAACAAATCAAAACATGGTATGCATAATATGTATACATTACTCACCTTAGCTTATAACTTCAACATTTCCCTTTTTCCTTTATCCTTGGTTCTTTGCCTTATCTCTTATGGTACCCATCACATCTCTTTTTTATTTTTGACTCTACATATCCAATTAATTTTAATTTAGATACTATTTAACATAAACTTACACTACTTATATTAAAGAAAATTCCTCAATTTTCCAAGTTACTAGGATTTTGCCTATAAAGAGCATTACTGGCAGTATGTGTTTTATTATACATATCTCTCTCTATAATTATTCAATTGCTTCTATTCTTATTCCTAATTAAACTTAACATATAAGGTTCTAACATATCCAAATTTCACATTAAAATTATTAATACATAATTTATGATGTTAATTTAAACTTAGGCCTATAACTAGCCCTGCTACCCTGTATTCTGCCTGCAATCCTATTCTAGCAGATTATGTTCTTTTTCTAATAACTCAATCAATACTTAACCAATTATTGTAATTCCTTTTCCTATTAAAAATAGACACATAAAATTATAACATATCCAAGTTTCATAATTTTTGGATCACTGTATAATTATTAGTGAATTTCCAAAATTAAATTACTGCCCTGAAATCTCTATCCAGACATGCCCAGTTTCTATGCCTATAATTAATTACGTACTCATCCAATTTCAAAAAAATTTTACAGATATTTATATAACATATAAATTATCATCTTTCATGATTAACTCTTTCTCTAATTTAGATTTTAAGGTCCTCAAATTAATATAATTCTGTAACTTATATTCTGTTAAATAGTCATTCCCGGCAGTCTATATTTATGACCTAATATCTCATAAAAAAAATTACAATTACAAAACCCTTTTACAGGACTATATATAAGACATTAATAAATACTTTTTATGTTGAAAACTTCTTCTAATTTTTTCTCTATCATTATGTACAATAAAAACATAGTAGCATTTTTTTATAACCCTAATTCCAGGCCAGTCAAAATTTTTACTCAAGAACTCTTACCTCACATTAAATTTTCCAAATTCCTTTTTTATACATCTAATTAACATATTTATATACAACTTTCATGTTTTAACCATATTTAAATTCAGTCTTTAAAATTTCAGAATATTAGTCACAATTTATTGTTTCTATAAGATCTGGATTTCTAATTTTAGTCACAAAACAAACTTTACTCAATCTATCAAATTCCCAACATATATCCTTCAATTAAAATCATAATTCTTTAATTATAATCTCATATATCATTATGTTTTCTCAATCACATAATTTCAGTAATTATTTGACTCAAAAATCAAAATTAAACACAATAGACACCAAGTGACAGAATTTTACCTTAGTCAAATCTTCTATTTCCTTTGCCTTCTTTGTTTTCTATTCCTTCTCCTTTATTTATTTCTTTGAAGACTTTCTATGGCTATATTCCCGTTCCTTCTCTTGTTTGTCTCTTATTTATTAGCTTTTATAAGACTTAAATAAATTCTATCAACTTTTGTCAAATTTGTGTAGGAAAAGTTGAGAATTGTCTAGAATGAGTGAGTTGTTAACTTACAATTGTGACAAGTCTTCTTTCTTTTATTATAATTATTTCTTTAAGCAAACAAATGGATTATTTGCCACCAATTTCATTATGGCCGGTCATCCTTGATAAAGTGGTCAAATTTCTTTTCTTTTGTCTTTTATATACTTAAAAGAACAAATGAAAGATGAAAGATTTGGTTGGAAATTTTGCTCCAATCAAAATTTGACAAATGTAAAGGTAAAACTTATACTACATTAACTTAAATTAAAACAACAAAAATTCTACATTTCTCCATCATTTGGCCGGCTCATGCTTGAATCAAAAGGCCAAAATTTTGACTTTTCTACTAATGCAAATGGTGACAAATTTGGTGGGTCCCATTTGCCTTTTATTTGAAAAATTCTCTTTTCCTCCCTAATATACCTTACTCCTTTGCACTTCCATCCTCTTTTCATGCCTACTCACTTCTAATTAACTTATAACCATTATGAATCCTCCATTACAGGCTTTCATTGACTCTGTTTAATATTCCATGACTGTCTCTACAATCACTTGTTCTTAAGTCTTTAATCTCCGTATCGAATTTTTCCTTACTATCATTTCTTGACTATTCATTTTCTCTTGCCAATTTGATTAATTCTTATTAACTTAAATTACTCATGTCTGTCTAACCTTAAATATTCTATCACATTATGTCTCCTTCTATCACATTCTGTCACATTCTGTTGTATTTTGTCATGTTTACTTAATTCCTCAAATTTACTTATATTCTATGCTATCTTATATAACTGTTTTCATATTTCAGATTTATATCATTTTATAATCGCTGCTTTCCAATATTCCATTTTATTGTCCTCTGATTAGCTCTGTCTGGGGTATTGCAGAAAGTATTTTAATCCGATACATGGCCCAATCCTTTCCCCTATCTCTAAGCTTCAAATCGATACCAAATAGTCTACCCAAATGTGCTAATAATATAGAGAACCAGAAACTACCTAAAAATCCTAAAACAGACCTGTAATCTGACATGCCATTTGCGCTAGCGAAACTGGTCCCCAGCGAGCCCATTTCTTAACTTTGGCCAGCATGCCTATATGATACTTGTGACATGAAAA
Organism: Aleurites moluccanus; assembly: GCA_948193065.1. NCBI lineage: Eukaryota > Viridiplantae > Streptophyta > Magnoliopsida > Malpighiales > Euphorbiaceae > Aleurites > Aleurites moluccanus. Next base: position 6,531 of record CANXYC012489849.1, on the reverse strand, counting down.
TGAGCTATTATATGTAAAAACTGAGCTATATTTGTGAACCTATACCTATTATATGAGACTTTTGCATATGATATCATAACAGGGCTATTACGATGGTGTAGCGGGATTTACTATCGACCGTGTGCACACTGGTATCTTATTTGACCCTTGCTAAGGAGAGGAGTTATATTCTTTAGTCATAAGAGTCGATCACTCTTACGTAATTACTTTTTATGCGTCATTGCGTTATATATATATACTTGTTAGCACTATTGTGCATATTTGACTTATTTGGCCCTATTTACCTGTTATATCATATGTGATGTGACTCATACCACATGTTATTATCGTTCACCATATTTTGAACATTTTATATGCTATGCTTATAGTTCACCACTTATTACCACATATTTTCAGTACTATTTGTTCTATCCTTTGCTATATTGCTCTTAACCTTTTCAGGTTTCGGTTCAGCTTCAATGGTATATAATTTTCATGCATTTTTGTATATAATTACTTACTGAGTATTTTATATTCATCCCCGCAGTTTTAAATCTTTTCAAGTGACGGTGAGGTCCGAGTTCCACAAGCTTCTCTTTCTTCGTCGTGGACATGTTGACATATATATGTAAATATTATAAGTTAATCTTTTATCCAAATTTCTGTCTAGTAGCTCCATGGTACTGTAATCCAAAGTATAAGTATTTAGGTTGATATGTATGTATTTATCTATGTGTGTATGTTGATATAATTGCCTAGTTTGGTATTAAAGCAGGTATGATAATGATGATGGATTATGTTGTGAATTAGGAAATATGGATGAGTTGATGATGTGGAGATGGAGTTGAGTTGAGAAATGATATTTGGAAGTGTTTAATTGATAAATGGTAAGTTGGCATGTTAAAAATACAGAGGAAACTCTGCCGGATTTTCGGCAGAATATTGGCATAATGTATATGTATGAGATTTGGCATGAGATATGATGATGTAACATGAATGAACTTGTGTGATATATAAACTATTAGAATGAATAAGGTTTATGAGTATTAGCTAAATTGTATTAGGGGTTCATTGAGGTACTGGTAGCCACAGGCGAATCCCGTACCCTTGGACTGTCGCGGCTCCCTGGTTTGGGTCATGACAACAAGATTCCAACTTATGAGGATGTGAAGCCTATAAAATAGAAGTTATGAAGGATAAAGGCAGAATGGTCTCTCAAGATCAAAGAGGAAGTTGCCAAGTTATTGAAGAACGGTTTCATTGAACCTGTCACTTACCCTTCATGGCTAGCCAACATAGTGCATGTGCCTAAGAAGAATGGGAAAGTAAGAATGTGTGTGGATTACAGAGATCTGAACAAAGCTTGTCCAAAAGATGATTTTCCTTTACCTCACATAGACTTATTGGTTAACCGCATCGCTGGATCTGAGGCAGTCTCTTGACTGATCTGTATGCGGGATATAATCAAATATAAGTCTATCCATCTGACAAGGAAAAGACAGCCTTTATGACAGATTGGGCCACCTACTGCTACAAGGTCATGCCTTTTGGTTTAAAGAATGCCAGGGCAACATATCAGAGAATGGCTACAACTATCTTTCATGACATGATTCACAAAGATGTGAAAGTATACATTGACGACATGGTTATCAAGTCCAAAACAGCGAAAGGACACATAGATGCATTAAGGCATTTCTTCGTTAGGTTGAGACATTATAATCTAAAGTTGAATCTGACAAAGTGTATTTTTGGTACGTCCTCGGGATTGTTTCTAGGCCACATGGTCAACAAAAAGGGGATAAAAGTAGACCCGGCTAAGTCAAGAGCCATTCTACAGATGCCAACTCCAAGAACAGAGAAAGAGATAAGGGGATTTCTAGGACGTTTACAGTACATCAGTCGGTTCATTTCCCAACTGGCTGATGTTTGTGGGCCTATCTTTAAGTTACTAAGGAAATGAGTCTCTAAAGAATTGAATGATGAATGTCAGGAAGCTTTTGAAAAGATTAAGCAGTGCTTGCTAACTCCTCCTGTCATACAATCGGCCAGGTCCGATAAGCCTTTGCTATTATACCTCTCCGTGACCAAAGAAGCTATGGGGGCAATGTTTGCTTAGAAGGCTATGAATTCATATAAGGAAAATGCCATCTACTTGAGTAAGCGCATGCTTGCTCATGACCTCAAGTACAATCAGATTGAACAATTATGTCTTGCTTTGGTATGGGTATGCCATAAACTGCAGCATTATTTGGGTTCATACACTACGTATGTCCTTGCTAACAATAGCCCCTTGAAATTCCTTATGGAGAGGCCAATTCTTGACAGCAAGATGGCACGATGGTTGGCAGTTCTAGCAGCTTTTGATCTCAAATATGTTCCAAGAAAGGCTATCAAAGGAATTGTGATAGCTGACCAATTAGCTGCTGCACCAATAGATGGCAAGCCATTTAAACCTGAGTTTCCAGATGAGGATGTCATGGAGTTGGAACCCGAAGTCTGAAAGTTATATTTTGATGGAGCAGCCAATAGCAAAGGGCATGGTGTTGGAATTGTACTTGTCACACCCGATGGGTATCATTTGCCCATGGCCATTAAGTTAGCATTTGAGGTGACAAACAATGAAGCAGAATATGAAGCTTGCATATGTGGTTTAGAGGTAGACACCAAAATGAGAATTGATTACCTAGAGGTCTACGGGGACACTAATTTGATTGTTTCACAAGCTTTGGGAAAGTGGAAGATAAGAGAAGAGCGTTTAGTTCCTTACTATCAATGCGTAGCTGATCTAGCAAAAAGTTTTCGTGAATTATCTTTCCATTATCTACCTCGAGCCAAGAATCAGTTCACCGATGCTCTGGCAACTCTGGCCTCTATGATTGACATGATAGGAAATGAAATTATATGACCTGTGATTATTGAAGTGCAAAGGCAACCAAGTTATGTCACAACATGCATGCAAGTTCAGATAGCCGATGGCAAGCCACGGTATTGGGGCATATTCAATCTTCTGAAGAATGACCAGTATCCGAAAGGGGCATCCAAATAAGATCGGATGACCCTAAGACAATTGGCCAATAATTTCATACCAAATGGTGACATGTTATATAGGAGAGCATGGGATAACATCCACCTCAGATGTGTGACAGAAGAGGAAGCTCAGCAGGTCATAGAATGGGTGCATAGTAGAGACGAAGGCCCGCACATGAATGATTTTACATTAGCTAGAAAAATCACGAATCTAGGATATTTTTGGCTCACAGTGAATAGAGATTGTGCTAAGTTTGTACAAAGATGTCACAAATGCCAGATATTTTCTAAGATTCAGAAGTGACCTCCTGTCCCATTGCATCCGACTGCAACTCCCTAGCCCTTTACTACATGGGGCATTGATGTCATAGGACGCATCAGTCCCAAATCTTCAAATGGACATGAGTATATTCTGGTGGCAATAGATTACTTCACGAAATGGGTAGAAGCAGCCTCTTACCTCGTGTTGAATTCTAAGAAGGTAGCACACTTCATCCAAACTAACATCATTTATCGGTTTGGACTGCCTTTGGAGATAGTCACAGATAATGGCTCCCATTTTCGAAAGGAATTAGTAAGTCTGCTCAAGAAGGAAAAGATTCAGCACCATCGATCTTCACCCTATCGCCCTCAAACTAATGGGGCAGTCGAGGCAGTGAATAAAACCATTAAGTCAATTCTGCATAAGATGATTACTAATCATACAGGCTGGCATGAACACCTCCCATTTGTATTATAGTGATACAGAACCTCCATACGCACGCCTATAGGGGCAACTCCATATTCCATGGTATACGGGATGGAAGTGGTGCTTCCAATTAAAGTGCAAATCCACTCTACGAGGGTTATGCAGGAAAACTAGTTGAGTGAAGCAGAATGGATCAAAGGGTATCATGATCAGTTGAATGCCATTGATGAAAAAAGGATGGATGCACTCTATCGAATCCAAGGGTATCAGCAAAGACTTGCTCGTCATTTCAATAAAAAAGTATCTGAAAGGGGATTAGAAGAAGGCAACTTAGTGCTGAAAGAAATTAGAGCTCCTGTACATGATCCAAGAGGGAAGTTCAGACCAAACTGGGTTGGCCCATATGTGATTAAAAAGATCTTGTCTGGCGGAGATGTCATACTCATGGATTTGGATGGGAATGAATTTTCGAATCCTTGTAATCTTGATCAACTGAAAAGATACTTTGTGTAATTTCCTTTTTCATGTTGTATTGTATGAACGGAACTACGAGGACCTGATTCTCCTATAAGAAAAAGATTTTGAAGTAAAAAAAATGCAAATGGAGATACGTAGGCAGCCCACTTTGGGTATGGTCCAATCCATAATGAAATTATCATTTAATGCCTAGATTAATTGATTTGTGCTCGCTAAGTTGAAAATATGAACAAGGCGGCTTAGACAAAAATTAGAGCAGTTCGGCGAATTGAAAACCCGAAAGGGCAGCTCGGGCAAAAATTAGAGCAGCTCGACAAGTTGAAACCCCAGAAGGGCAGCTCGGGCAAAAATTAGAGCCATAAAAAAAGAGAGAAAAAGCAAAAAAAGAGCCTCATTTTAAAATTGGGTTTCATAAGTCATAGTCTATTTTTTTCTATGTCCAATTTCGTTAAATTTCGTCTTGTCTCATTCTGTTAGAGTCAAAATAGCAAAATTCCACTATATTTCACTCAAAAGAGTTCATATTTTCAAAAACAAACAAAAACAAAAGTCTAACATATGATCTAAAAAGATGGAGTGCAGAATCTAAGCCCGTCTCCTCCTAGGATGCATATCTTCTGAGTCATCAGGATCACTGCTTTCAATCACAGGTGAATCTAGTTCAACCTTTTCTTCCAGCTCACCCTGCATCACCCCAGTGTCTTCTGGTCTTGTCATCGCATCTGTCTCAGTATCTTCAGTCTCTGTGTCTGCTTCCAACTCTGTAATCAAAGCTACTCACCTGATCTTCTCAGTAGGCCAAACTTCCCTGATGAACCAAGAATCATAATCCTCCAGTCTGCTTGATAAGCCAGCAGGGCATATAGAACGCATCGACCTCCTCCAGCCATTCATTATGGCCTAGGAAACAGGGTCGATAATCAAAGATGAAGGGTAGACAACTCCATCTACTGGGGTGCCCTGAGACTGACCCATCTGCCTCAAGACTCTGGTGCCCTGATAAAATAAGGTCATGGAAATACTTAGCAAGTAAACTATCTTGTATCCATAGCTCATTGTGGTAAATGAGTCAATCCCGTACCAAGAGCAGTACCAAAGTAGATCTACAGAATCCAACTCTAAAACCCAGGAGGTCCACTCCTTTTCTGAACCAAAGCGAATTAGAGCCCTTCTCATGTGGTATTGTGCTGCTGAATAGGGCATCCTATCTGGAGGAGCCACCACCTGTAGGTGATCCTTGAGCCAAACCTAGAAGAAAAATAAAAGGGTTAAAAAGAAGTAAAGAATGTAAGGAGGAAGTACAAGATATTTCTACCTGTAAAATGACTGGGCTAATAGACCAAGGCCCCTCAACTCTGTAGCTTCCATCCAAGCTCTGCAAGGTCTCTGCTAAAATCAGACTGGCAATAGTGCAACCTTACTCCATCTGAGCAACTAGTTCCACCACTCAAACATCTCCCCAGTCAGGTGAGCTGAAGAATAGGCATCCAGCAGTCAGACATAAAACCAAGGCTGTCATCCTGTGCTTCTGTCTCATCGTATCCCCTGTATATTCTGGGTATTAAAACTCAACTATGACTGCAGTCAGATTGATTTGGTCTCCCATGACTATAGAGCTATCAAGCTCTTATCCCAATCCGAGGAGCCTCTTGAAAGAGCAAAAGTATCTGACCCGACTTTTGGGGACAGCTAGAGCAGCATTTGGATTACTTCCAAGGATAGCGTTGAATTCCTCGAAAGTGGGGCACATCTCCTCAATGCTTGCCCCAAACCGGAACACATAATCAGTAGAATCCCAAAACCTCAGACAAGCCTTCAGAAAATCCCAATCCATTTTCACACCCCTCAAAGTCAGAACAAAATTGATCCCATACTTGCCCAAATTAATCCTTTCGACTTTGTTAAAGTTTTTGGTCAACAAAAACATATGATGACTGTAGTAAGGTTCCATGAGAAGTTTTGAGTGAAAATGAGAGGCAGAATGGCTTTTTAGAAGGAATATGACCCTTATTTATAGAAAAAATCAGCCCAAATTGGCTTGGGCGCGCAGGCTAGGGCAGTGCCACCACCCAGCGTGGGCGGCGCCACCATAGCCTTTGGTGGCACCGCCCTTTTATGGTGGCGATACCACCAAAAAAATGTAAACAGTCTCAGAATATAGTAAAAACGCAGAATAATGACATATAACAGACGATAACAGCAATACACGACAAAGAAACTCCTATGCTCCATGGTATACTTAATTCTATCCCATTATGTAACTAGTCACTATTCCTCTGTAATTCAGTCACTATTCATCTGTAACCTATATTCACATTCTGTAAACCTAGTGCTCTGATACCACCTCTGTCACGATCCAG